>PVIH01003308.1:65559-163993 GCA_004025045.1 Sigmodon hispidus | reverse complement strand
CTCGGATCTATTTGCATTTTTCTACACACTTCCTTCCAGTTATGCCAACACCATTTGTTAAATATACTATCTTTTTTCCATTGAATGTTTTGGACCTCTTTGTCAAAAATCAGGTGTTCATAGGTTTTTGGGTTAATGTCTGGATCCTCAATTCTATTCCATTGGTCCACAAGTCTGTTTTTATGCCAGTACCAGGCTGATTTTATTACTGTAGCTCTATAGTATAGCTTGAAGTCAGGGATGGTGATACCTCCTGAGGTTCTTTTGTTGAGTAAAATTGTTTTGGCAATCCTGGCTTTCCTGTTATTCCAAATGAAATTGAGTATTGTTCTTTCAAAGTCCAAAAAATAATGTGTTGGGATTTTGATAGGCAGTGCATTGAATCTGTAGAGTGCCTTTGGTAGAATTGCCATTTTTTACTATGTTGATCCTACCAATCCAGGAACATGGGAGAGCTTTCCATTTTCTGATATCCTCTTCAATTTATTTCTTCAATGATTTAAAATTTTTGTCATATAGGTCTGTTACTTCTTTGGTTATAGTTACTCCAAGGTATTTAATACTATTTGCAGCTAATATGAAGGGTAATGTTTCCCTTATTTCTTTTTCAGCTCTTTCATCTTTAGTGTATAGAAGGGCTACTGATTTCTTTGAATTTATGTTGTATCCTGCTACATTGCTGAAGGTGTTTATCAGCTGTAGCAGTTCTTTGGAAGAATTTTGTGGGTCACTTATGTATACAATCATATCATCTGCAAGTAGAGATAGCTTCACTTCTTCTTTTCCAATTTGTATGCCCTTAATCTCTTTTAGTGGAATTACTTTTTCTCTCTATTTAATTTGATGTTCATTAAAATGGTTTTTTTTTTTTGAAAGAAAAGTTTTTTTTTTTAATTTCATTTGGAATTGAAAAGCAGGTCCCTCCTTTCATGCCAAGGCACTTTCTGTGAAGAATGCAATTACATTTCCCACTAGTTGTGAACATAGAAAGAGATCCAAGATGACACCATTTTGTTTTGTTGATCTATGCATCTCACTGGGTAATATGAGAAGCTTGCCGTGGTAAGTCTGAAAAGATTTGTGTCTCTGAGATACTATGATAGTTTCCTTTTTGGGAAAAAAAGCTATCTAATGACCTTTCTCCAAACACACATAGCCTTCTGTCCTTGTGTGTAGTTTCATGCAGCCTGGTGACTTAATCCTAAAGCAGAAGCAATGGTGGATCACTTGTTGGGACAGAGTTTACAGTCTATTTTATGAGCCTATTCTCTCCTTTCTTTCTTGTGTTAGCAAGGAAGGATGCCTCATTAATAAGATGGCATCATGTAACCAGTGTCCTACAAGAAGCCCAGGCCTTCAACCCAATCACCACGATTAATTGATCCACTTAAAAGCAGGTGACAGAGTTTATAAGTGAGCAACAGACCCTGAAACAGATGACCCAGGTGATCTACCCCAGATTCCTGATCCACTGATAATAAACAGTTTGGAGATAATTTATTATACAGCAATAGAAAATATACACAACCCCCCTCTACCTATTGGCTTTAGGAACTGTTTCTCTGTTTTGTAAACTACCATGCCAGCATCTTCTGGCCACAATACCCAGGAAATGTCAGTAATCTATAACCTCCTTTGAATGCAGGCAGCCATTTTCACTCCTGGATCACTAAGCAACATTCAACCTGTCAGAAACTAGGGCATACAGATTCTATTATAGCCACTATATTTAATGCAGGAGCCTGGATAATAAGGTCAGAGAGGTATTTTATAGCCTTAGACTGGCATCATATCTTTTCTGGACTAAGGGCACTTTCTGTGGTTCTGATTGAAAATAGCAGTTATTTTTTCTTTCCCCTGATCAGTTATCTTTACTGAAAACGTACATTGCTGTCGCTCGTGACAGGGAGGACTTGTATTAGACACCATGGGCTTGCACCTGAATACCCAAGTGATGCATTACATGAATATAATTTACATAATGAGCCAGGCAAAAAGCTCGTGTTAGAGTGAACATGCTCGTCAACATTTAGAAATGTTGCAATCCTGACAGAGAGCTGCCTCTTAGAGCGAAGGAATGAATAGCTATCTATCTCCCACATACTTTTATCTGAGGCTATGGCCCAAATACTATTCATGAAGAGAATTTCTATAGTTTCCTCCAAAAAATACATAGATTATGTTCTATATCCAGATGTTAATAAAGCTAGGACTTTGTGTTTACCTGGATGCTGTGAAGATTTTTTTCTAGTTTTTCAATGAGTGAGAATAAACTCAAGCACCAAGTATATTTTATGATTAACTTGCAATTTATAATCAGGCAATAATTAATGTTGGTTAAAATGAGATTCTTAAGAAATTCTATTTTGGCCTCTCATTAGTGTCTGGCTTATAATTATAAGCCTTTGGAAAAGATGAACAAATGATAATGAATTATGATGCTATTGGGAGCAATGAGCTAATGAAAACAGTGGCTTTGTCCACATTTCATTGACCACACACTAGACTTGGACCTTACCTGATGTTTTAGACTGTTTTCTCACTCTAGCAAAACTGCCTCCGACCTTGACAATTACACTTGAACTTCAGAATTATTTTATACTTTCATTAGGCCTAGGCTTCTTGAAACTGTGTACACCATGTTCTACGTATCCAGGCAGAGTACCCAGAATGCTGGTAGTTTTGCATAAACTTGCTAATCGATCTGAAATGAAAATATTACCTGTATTAACTATGAAGTGAAACCTTTGTTTCTTTTCTCTCCTTGGATTTTGAAGTTTAGGATACAGCTAATATGATACTGAAATATATCTCCTTGATAGAAGACAGAGTGAAAAAAACAACCCTGTGTGGTTCAGAAGCCCCATCCAACCCCATCATTCAGTAAAAGCCAATGCAGTTTATAGGAGAAGCATATTCTTGTGTCTTTAAAATTTTTATCTCTGGACTTAACTAAAATGCTGGACTTAAGATACTTTCCTGTAGTCGAGGTTGCCTTGAGCTTGACACTGAGTTTTGTTAAGATCTCATGTGTGCAGCACTGTGTGGTGGGGGCACACCATTACTGGCTGAATGCCTGAAACAAGAAGGCCAAGTAATGCAAGAGAACTACCAGATCTTGACACATTCTGGCATTTATTGGCCCCCTAACCTACTGACCTTGGCAAATTTGTTAGGTGTGGGGGGGGGAGCATGAGCCAAATGCTGACTTAAATGGAATGTATCAATCTTGGTCGAATGCTTTCAGCTTACCCAGAAATGGTTGAAATGATAAAAGGTTTAAGTCTTGACTTGGAGAGGGAAGAGGTCCCCTGGACTCTCTGGAGAATGTGTTCCTTACCAGTCTTCAGTTCTATGATGCAAGTAGAGGATGATGTCGCTGAGAAAAGTGGTTAACTCTAGCCTGGTTGGCTGCTACTCTTGCTCTTACTCCTCTCCCCTTCCCACCTCAGGTCCTTGTATTTGGTACTGATTTCTCAAAACAAAAACAAAAACAAAAACAAAACAAACAAACAAAAAAACACTGCCCTCCCTATTTCTATATGGCTGGCTGCTTGGGGATTATGCTCTTGTACACTGTAAATATTTGTCACTATAATGCTGATTGGCCAGAAGGTAGAGAAAGTAGAGCTGGGGCTACCACAGAAGAAGAATTCTGGGAATCAGAAGAGCAGAGACCAGACATCATCATGACAGAGCAATATCAAGGCAAGAATGCTATTCTGAGCAAAAGGTATCAAGCCATGTGGCTAAGTATGGATAAGAACCATAGGTTAGTTTAAGAGTAAGAGAGAGTAATAAGCCCCAGCCATAGGCCAAACAACCTGTAATTAATATAAGCCTCTGTATGATTATTTAGGACTCAGCAGCTGTGGGATTGGCTGTGTGGGACAGAGAAACTTCTGGCCTTTTCAATTTTATTTTTATTTTCTAGTCAGTTTACAAATATTTTTCTTTAAGAATTTTATATAAGTATACAATGTAATTATGATTAGACTCAATCCCTCACCACAACCCACTCCATTTTTTGATTTCCTTTATTTAAAGGGACAATTAGCTTTTTGCTTTGTCAGTCGATTCATTTTTAGTTGCTTCTCAATTTTAGAATGGATAGATTTATTTGGTTTTAAATCCCAAACCTATTATTTACTAGCTGTGTTGACTTTGAAAACCCACTAAGTCTCTCTGTATATTTACAAGCTTGCATGAATGTATCTATCCTAACCCTTCAATGTTTCAAAGGGGATTTAAGGCCACCAATCTATTTATGATTTGGTCTTTCCTTCTGACATTTCCTTGGCATTTTCTTCCAGTGCTTTGTCGTCTCCACAAGATTCTAGCTCATTCCTTTGGGTTTTCTCTTTTGGTTTCCTGTTTTATGATCTGACTACTCTTACACTAACTCTCCTTCCTAGGCAGACATTGGGAATTTCTGTGTTAGCAAAGACTGCATCTCAGTGTGCTGATTTCTTGAGATGGAGACCAGGGAAAAGACAAAGCAAGTAAATAAAGGTGCTGAAAACCAGGAGAATGATGGGAAAAACTGGCCTGCATTTCACAGAGTAGTTTGTCTACATAATTTGCTTACTCGATAATTGCTTGATAGTGCATTTTATTTGAGCTGTATAATGACCAGGGAATTAATAAAAGTGAGAAAGATTTGGTCAGCATTTGTGTGATCTAGTGAATTTGCTAGTCTTTGGTGGCTGGTAACATTATTGAACATCACTGCTTGGTGATGTTGAGGACATTGTGTTATTATCAGTGACTCACCATCTGAGGAATAATGTAAAATCTATAAACTTTTCCTAGTGAGTCATAGCAAGCCAATAGCTGCTGAGTACTCAGCCTATTACTCCATAGTAGGACTGATACAAGGAAATTGTATTGCTTTGTACTGCTTATTTTTATAAGCTTTTTTGCTTATTTCAAAGCAAGTTTTAGCAAAGTTTTAAGTCAAAGCAAGATTTGGTTGCTGATCTTAGATAAATAATTCAGTAAACTTTCACCCAAGAAGGGAATGTGGGATAAACTATACCTTGTGTCTATATTGTGTACTTAACTCCTAACGTAAGCCAGCTAATAATTATTTGAAGTAATAAAAGGAATTAGTGCTTATAGTTGTCAAGATTCTGACTTAACTCCAGATATTTACTTTTGAAGAAAAATTTTACCAAGAAACAAAATCTCATGGTGTGAGGCTAGAGAAATGCTAATTGTGTGGAAGAGAATGAGGTCTCATTTCAGCAGTGTAGGGGAAACTTTTTGTTGTACCAAGTTTCTGACCCCATTCGGGCCAGAGGTCTGACCTGCCTGCAGGCACTTTTTCTCCGAAAAATGACTCAGCAACTTATATGAATTTCATCCTGTTTCTCCTATGTCTCAGGCACTCTTTTTCATCTGATTTCAACCCATTTTAATTGATCTATCTGCCATGTGGCTGTGGCCTGGCTCACCTGGGTCTCTTACATGCTTCCTCTTTAGTGGCTAGATGAAGTTTGTCTGACTCTGCCCTCCTTCTACCTGTCTCTCCTCTAATTTCTCCACTTACTTCTATGGTGCTCCACACAGGCCAAAACAGTTCCTTTTATTTACAGCATACAAATGAACATTCCCACCATACTTTTTTTGCTTAAATAATTGGATGCTTTCATTCAGTTTTACTTGTCAACATTGTGTTGGTTTTTACAAAGGGACTTCAGAGCTATGACATCAGAGCAGACAAAATGTCAGGAATGGCATCAGGAATGAGCTTTTTCTCCTTGTATTTTGAGTCTTTTCCTGTGGCCTAAAAACATTGATCCTAGACAATGGATATGTAAGTCATTGTGTCTGAGGCTGATTCCCTGTTTAAATGAATAGTATACTCAGTGAGTATCTGTTTCCTTTCTGACAACACAGGATATTTCTAAGCTACCCAGCTTGTAAAGGGAAAGGGCTTATTTGGGTGCAGAGGTCAGGCTTCCGTTCATGATTGTTGGTCCATTGCTCTAGACTTCATGGCAGGGCAATAAATATATGGTTCAGCATGAGCAAAATCTCATGGCCAAAATGTGAAAGAGGGGCAGAAGGAGGGGACAGGGTCCAACATCATCTTCAGGACAATACCTCCAGTAACTGAAGAACTCCTAGTATGCCACATCTCTTGAAGTTTTCAGTGTCTCTGAGTAGCACCCAACCGAAGTGCAAACCTTCAAGATACGAATCTATGGAAATATAGAAGTGACATATAGCACCAATGATATTGCTTTTGGTGTTGTTTAAATACTCCAGAATGTCATTGAAAAGTATTTGGCCTTTTAAAATTCCTACTAAATTATTTTTATCTGACCTATTTTGGTTGTTGAAGAAGATAAAGTTGAATTATACAGTGAACTATGTGCTTGTGTATATGTGGTAGAGACTTAGGGCAATAGGGAAGATATAATAAACATACTGAATACTTAGTTGTTTGATTTACAGTTTTTCCTATAAAAGCATAGGCAAACAAATGTTACTCATGCACACCTATTGGAGATCTCTTATGCTTTATTAAGTTTATTTTAAACAAGTCAATATTTTACTTAGCCACATTCTAGGAAATATTTTCTATGAAAGCAAAAGTTCAAAGTACCTCTTAAATTTCTTCTACTGCTAAGCACACACACACACACACACACACACACACACACACACACACACGATAAAATTCAAAGAAAACCTCTTTGGTATGCCTTTAATTGCACAAGTAAATTGGAACTACTCATAATGCAATGACCTCTGGTCTGTCTTTGCACTCTGACATTGCCCATTTGACGTAAATCATATACCCTTTTGCAAATTAAATGGCCCAACCAACATATAAAATTTCAAGATAAAAATACAGAAAAAATAAAACCAATATAGTTTTGGCTAATGAAAGAAATCTAAAGTTTATTTAAGGATTTTTTTGTTGTTTTTCAGAAACAATTTCTAATTATAATGTTTTACTTCCATTTCAAAGGAGGTGAAATAGGTTACACTGTTAGGCTCTTTGTTAGTCAAGGAAAATGGACAACACAATATTTTTAAGTTTTAAAGTTACACTGAAATGCTAGGCCTCTGTCTACTAATGCTGCTGCACTCCTGGCCAACTGCTGTTGTCTATTCTATGTGACTTATCAGAATCTATAGTTGCCTTTTCCTGCATCTCAGAAATTCCAATCCACTGGGATGTGTCTGTGACCGAGTAACCTATAGTTATTTCTTTCCATTGCATGCCAGCCAGCTTTATTCAAAGCTGACAATTTCATTGTGGTCTGTACATTAAAATCACCAGGGTAGCTTTAAAAACGTGCCCAAGCCTGAGTTCTAACCATATTGAGTCCTAATTTAATTGCTCCGTGGTAGAACCCAGGCAGTGGAATTTTTAAACACTTCATTAAAGGTTTCCTTCATGTAGCTGGATTGATGGTTTTATTTCTTTTTCCAACCTGACAATTTTTTAGTACATTAAAAAGACCAGATAGCCCAAGTAATGTTTGAGTTCAGTCATGAGGCTTATGCAAGAGGGAGCTAACCCTCAGCCCTGAGCTCTTTCTGTCATAATCTTTGACTGAGCACAAAGAAGAGAGGAGACTGGGGAAGGTCTCTTTTTTACAGGCTCAGTTCTTCGATGTTGGCAAGTTTCCCTAAGACAACTGGTTTCCTGGCATTCATGTGATGCAATCCAGTGTGGGCCCTAACATAATCAAACTCTGCCTTTTTCCATTCTTAGCTTCAGAAGGATAAGCACCAGGGCTATTGCATGTTGGTTGTATTCACCTCTCTTTGCTCTTTAGGAAACTCTGAGTTTCCAGCATTTGTATTTTTTTTTTAAAGAATAGCAGATCCCTGATCAAATCTCTGGAGAGAGAAGCAATAGGGTGATGGAAGTCACATTTTAACTTTTGCGTAAGAAAAGAGGCTTTTAATTTTTTCTTAGCAACACCGTCTGTACCGAGTTCCATATCAGGATATCTGAAGTCACTGATAGCCTGTTGCTAGGATGAAGTCAGGCTTTCCTGCCTCTCTTCCTTTTTCTGGTCTCCTTCCCTGAAACGTGGGTTCATGACAGCTTGTTGTTGGGCAGGGCATTAGCCTTTTGTAATTTATTGCTTTTAGATTAAATCTGGGGAAACTCGATATTGCAGTTGAGTGATTAGAGCAATACCCCTTGGAGTAATAAATTTTCTTTGGTGCTGCACATCCCCAGATCATGTTTCCTTTCTAATTACATTTACATAAATGATATTCTGTAAAATTAAATTAACATTCAAACGGTTACCCTGACAGGGAGAGACAAAAATTAGTTACCAAGTTGCATCCTAAAAAAAAAAAAAAAAAAAAAAAAAAAAAAAGGCTAGTGCTTTAGTGCTTTTCACAATATGAATCACTACCCTCTTGCAAATGCCAGCCACCAACAAAACACTACTTCCAGACTGCATGGGATGCTTGTCACTAGGTAATGGGAAGGTTTTGTTTCCTTCTTGGAGACTTGGACCATCTGAGACATCAGTGACTTTTCTGAACTCTGCCGCTAATTAATTGCTATACTTCTTTGAGGCTTCCAGCTTTGAAATTCTGCAGTGATTATAGAGACTCTCAGATTGAATGTAAGCATAGCTATGCATTCCTATCCATGTTTTCTCCTTATCCCCTGCAGCTCATTTCCACACTTGGTTCTCCATTCTGTTAGTATTTACACACCCTCTTCCAGTGTAGCTGCATCTTCCATGGGATTCCCTTTAGTAGTGTTTCAGTACCTGGAACAGCATCACCAAGAAATCAACCTCCTTGTCAAAGGAGAGAATGCCACTGCTGTCATGCCTGTATCACTTCAAGGCAAATTCCAGGATCCTCTCCATTGTATATTTTAGTAATGCAAATAGGTTTCTTTTGTGGTCATGATTTTATATAAAATGTGCTTTTATTTATATGAAATAAGTCACATATCCACAGAGAGGCTATCCCAGGACATTTAGCTGAAGTATCTCTGAGCAATAAAGGCTGATTATTGCCTGTACTGGTTGTATTGTCTCCAATCAACATGTACCATTTTCATGAAACAGTGAGTTATTACAAAAGAGGCAACTGCATGTCTGTTCATACAGTGACAGGAGGGTAACCAGGGAGTTATACTTCTATGTCTTGACCCTTTCTTTATTCCATCAAAAAGCTTGGTCCCTCGTTACATAGATCTGACAACACATTTAACACAATCACAACTAGAGATGCCTTGTGTGCACATGGAAATGCTGAATGAGACATGCCTATCAAGAGCCTACTCTTAGGAATGATGTTGTCCTCAGAAGAAGAGAAGAAAAGAGAAAACCCAGCATCTCTCTTAAGACAAGCAAGCACAACTTATCTTGGCAAGTTTGTTCTTGGCTAAGTGTCTTACCCGGGGTCCTAGGGTCTCTTATCCCTTGAGATTCAATTACTTACATTTCAATCTTTCATTAAACATGTGTATATATATATGTAAAATGTGAAGAATGGGGAATAAGATCTTAGTTCCTCTAAAACTACTAAAACTACACATTCTTTATATCCCATCCCTGTGTGTGTTATTCCTGAGTTTTCTATATATAACTTAGGAACTGTATCTAGCATTAGGACCTTCTAATTTATACCTCTCTTCTTTGTCAGTTACCCACCTTCATGACTGCAACTCCACTGTTCTTTCCCGGACATGCAGACTATAAAGACATATACAAGCTTGGCTTTTTAGGTGGGGTGCTGAATGCAGTTCTTAGTATCTGAACATACCTGTCAGCCTCTCTTGAAAGCTGCTGTCAGTGGATAGCTGCCCAAAGTACCAGCTCACTGATGTGAGATGAGCCAATGGGACCATTGCTCCTCAGCTCCTTGGGGAACGCTATGGAAATTGGTCATTGAAACCCATCATTACCTGTGACTTATACACCATGGGAAAGTTACAGAAATTTATGAGTGGGTGCCATATGCCAGCTCAACATCTGCTTCTTTATAGAGATGTTAATATCCAACAGAGCTGAGTGTATTAAAAATGAACCTTAGGAATAAAAGATAATAAACCATAACTACATAGCAGTGTAGAGATGCCAATTACCATTAGAAGGTTCATACTTAGTTTCCAAATGGAATTTTATGAACAGTACCAAATATCCACAAAGGCAAATCTTTCCTCCTCAGTGTCACTGTCACCCTAGAAAGCCTCGAGCTACTTCTAACAGTTTGAGAAACTTAAATTACCTGTTTTCAAAATAATGCTTAAAACACTTTTTACAAGTGTTTTTTGTAATAAACACTGTAGAAAGACCTTTACTACTTAAACATTATAAGTATGGAGAGAGTAGATGGGACCCATTGTCAGTATTGGGGATGAAGCCAATTACAGAACTCAGCACATGTGTCTTGGTCATCTTAAGCTTGCTAAAACTATAGCAATCTCCATGGCTCTACTATGCTCTTGTTCAGAGCCAGGCTGGAATATCCAAGGCTCAGCTCACTCTCTCAGGGTGTCACATTGGAAGTTCTGAGAAACGGACTAGTGCAATCTCTCATTTTAGTTTCAGACCAGATGGTAGCTAGAGATATGTCTCAGTGATTACTGAGCTCTGAAAACCACATCAGTTGGTTTGCAGCTGTGTATCCTGACAGCTCCAGGGACTGGACACTTCTTCTGGCTTGGAGAATGGGGCCTACACATGGTGTACACTCATAGACACATATGCACATACATAAATCTCTCTCTTCCTCCCTCCCTCCCTCTCTCTCTCTAGTGCTGATGGTGGGGAAGGCTATTTGAAGTTTCCACTCTTTTTCCCTATATTGTTCAAGTCCAAATTCTTGCAAGAAATGCTATACTCACTGCTTGGGCATTTGGGTCAATGCTTTAGCCAGGCACAGGGAAAGACAACCAGCACTGGGGCAATACTTAGACAAAATGACAACAATATTTTAAAGTATTTTAAATCATTTTGGAGTTCATTGGTATGGTATTTTGAAGAAGAGGTAAAACACACTAGGGCTCTTAACAAGTCTGCTCCAAAGCAGGGGCTTAATCTATGTGATATCCATGACAAAGTGCCATACACAGGTGAATAGAAAGGCCAGGAGTTTGGGCATTGATCCACAGATAGAAGTAAATTCATTATTTTTTTTACTAAGTATGTTATTGAGAAAGGTACATATGCCCCCCTTCAATTAATGTCTGATGAGAAAAAAATAAAGAGATAGTCCTCTGAAGCA
This sequence comes from Sigmodon hispidus, assembly GCA_004025045.1. Classification (NCBI taxonomy): domain Eukaryota; kingdom Metazoa; phylum Chordata; class Mammalia; order Rodentia; family Cricetidae; genus Sigmodon; species Sigmodon hispidus. The sequence continues at coordinate 152,761 of PVIH01003308.1, read as the reverse complement.
GTGTACTAGAGTAGGTAGAGCACTGATTTCTGAGTTGGAAGTCACTTTCTAAGTTGAAATTCTTCTGAACTCTGACCTCTACAAACAATGGGTCATGCTGTGAACTTGAACAAATATGTAATCTTCCTGGATCTCTATGTCCTCAAGAGTGAATGAGAAGCAGTGATTCTTCTTTTCACAGAGTTGAGAAAGTCTATGGCTGAATAGCATTTCTTATCCATCCCTCTGCATCTTACCAGAAGCCTCTGATGTCAGTGATGGGGCTGATAGTAGAGAATAGAGCAAGATGCTAACAACACAATTCTGACCTCAGAGTCTAGTTCCATGTCATTTCATCACCATGACATTATTTTCTCACCAGAATATGGGGCATTTTGAGTAATTTTTGAAGACTTCATCGCTCAAGTATGTTGCTACTCATTGTATTAATTTTGGGGAAACACCATCCTTAGATGGACATAGCCGAGTCTTCAGAGGCTCTGCTATTGTGATCTGTGCACAACTCATTCACCGTGCAGGTTTCTAAAATGTACTGTCTTTCTGACATAGAGACATTTTCTGTCATATTGTTACTCTAGCTGGTCTTTGAACAGATTTTGTAAACTATAATCATGGGTCACATGATGTGTCTTTATTTTTTTTCTCAGTGTGGAATTTAGGGACCAAGGACAAGTATCTATTTTCAAAAATAAAGTAAAATAGAAAACTACTAAACTAATTTTTATTAGTTTATATATATATTTATTTATATATTTATACATATATATTAATATAGGCTAATATTTCTTAAACTCATATTAAAGTATGGAAGAAATTTGATAAGGGAATTACTAACCCTTACCTATTATATCAGGCTAATGTTAGCAAGTAAGACCAAAGAGCTAAACTTTGACTCATGAATATATATTGTCTTAGAACTTAAGACAGTGCTAAACCCTTGAACTAAAATAAAACAATTAGAAGAAACTTTGGCCACTGTGTGTCCTCCAGCAGAAGCCCACTAACTCCCTTTTTACAAGAGAACAGGGGTGGTGATAAGTTAATGCTATCTGAATATCTCTGTTACAAATAACAATGTAGTTAAAAAGGTGATGAAGCCTTCCTGTGATCTCCTGGCATCCTCTTATTCTAGATACCTACTGCAATACAGTGAGACCAAATCAGACAACCCTGTGCTTGGCTGTGCCCTGAGTGGCTCTCAGCAGCCCCTTTGATCATACTGATTACATTCATCTTAATCTAAGCCTCTGCCCTGAGTGCCTTACAATACAACCAAGCTGAACTCACAGTCTCCAACATAAAAAAGGCCTCAGAAAATTTTGCTGAATAAATGACTATTTACATTCTTTAAATATTTGTCAGAATTCTATCAGGAAGAAACAAAGTATAATGCCCAACATAAATGACTGTGCTGAAAACTTATGTTTAGTAATTTTGACATAGTTAGAACCTAAAATATTTTTTTCTCTCTCTGAGAATGAAATAAGTTAAGTAACAAATATTCATTCAGTGTGGTCTTGCTTTTGAAGTGTGATGACCTGCGTTTCATGACTTTATTTCTGATTAATATAAACTAAATTATTGTATAGCTGAAATAATAAATGTCCAACCTGTTGTATGAGATTTCTGACCCTGTCTGGGCCCAAGGTTCAGACCTGCCTACAGCAGCCTCTTTTATGACCCCTCCCCATGACTCAGCTATTTATATTAATTTCATCCTGTTTGGCCTATGTCTCAGACACAATGCTATCTAACTCTTACATCTTTATTCAACCCATTTTCATTAATCTATCCTTCCACATGGCCTGTGGCCCCTAGCTCACCTGTATTCCTACATGCTTCTTCTTGGGCAGCAGGATTGAGTCTGTCTCGTTCCGCCCACCTTCTTCTACCTGTCTCTTCTCTGATTTTTCCACCCATTTCTATGGTTCTCCACACAAGCCTAAACAACTATTTATTTACAGACTGATATTCATGGCATACAGATGAACATTCCCACCACCCTTCCTCTTTTCTGTCTAATCAAAAAATAAAGGTTTCAATTTTAATATAGCAAAATTACATATAAAAACAGCTATCAAGCAAGAATTACAGTACAATATCTAGTCTATTTATATTTAAAAAAATTAAAGAAAATATTCTATCCTAATAAACCTTTTAAAATATCTAAGAAAATCTATACCTATAGTTCTCAAGTCTTCAACTACATCAAAGATCACAGAAGGATATAATATTACCCAAGTAAATAGGAAGTGCAAGCAACATCCAAAATCTAGAAATGACAGAGATGACACTTGTCTGCCTGGACAGTCACCTAATGTTTCTTTGTAATGTTGGGGCATCATCTTCAGCCTAAAAGCCCAAAGTCTCTGGTATAACTTTTTGTGATACAGGAAATCTGACAGTTTGTCAGTCACATCTCCTTGTGTTCTGAAGGATGCCTGGCAATTTTTCCTGCAAAGCAGGAACCTGAAGGACCATCTAAACTTGTTCTGCCAAAGCTCAGAGGTCACTGTATAAACCTGCATGTCCAGTTTATACAGCATACTGTCAAGCAGTCAGTACAAAAACAGTTTCTTGTCCAGTGACTAACGGTTGCCCCAAAGTAAATTCTGTATGAATTTTCTTCAATGCCCATCATTATCTTGAAGTACATTGGTGCTGCCAGGTCTCAATATCCAGAAAGGTTTAAGCTCTTAAAATATTTTAAGTACCCTATTCTGTAGGTTTTTGATGTGTTTGAAGACTACCTATCTAATGAAATATATCTTTGTAAACTTACAAAAACCTAACTAACTTGACTATAAGTTTGGTTATCATAGATGCCTTTTAAGCTGCATTTCTTTTTTTTTTCTTTTATTATTATGAACAAAGAGGTCACAATTTCTATCCTTGTATATCCATATTCAATGTCCCTTCCCACTCCCACCACATCAGGTCATTCTCTCTTCTTCACAACTCATCATCCTCTCTCTAGGCAGGCAGCAGACAATACCAAGGTTCCGCTGTCCCAGTATTGCTTAGATAGGCCTCCACTCCTGGCAGATTCAATTTTCTCCCTCCAACCTCCAGACTGAGTCAGATGTTCCTCTAGGGGAAGTGGAATCCAAGGAGTCAGTCCAAGGTGTTTCTGATCCCAAGCTGTTCACAGATAGTGGCTTGCAGCTTGGGCATGCTTGGCTTTTTTCTTGTTTGTTTTTTAGTTTGTTTAGAGTCCACTATAGAGTGAGTACATCCCCTGCTTATGTTTCTGGGTTTGAGATAACTTGCTAAGGAGGATATTCTCCAAATCCATCAATTTGCCTGAAAATTATAGGATATCATTTTTTCTTACTGCTGCTTAGTACTCCATTGTGTAGATGTACCACAGTTTGTAAATCCATTCTTCAGTTGAGGAGCATATAGGTTGTTTCCAGGTTCTTGATATTATAAATAACGCTGCTATGAACATAGTTGAGCTAATGCCTTTGGAATATGACTCTGCATCTTTAGGGTATACACTCAGAAGTGGTATTGCTGGGTCCTTGGGGAGATTGATTCTCAGTTTTCTGAGAAACTGCCATATTGTATTCCAAAGTGGCTGAACAAGTTTACAGTCCCAACAACAATGGAGGAGTATTCCCCTTGCTCCACAACCCCTCTAGCATAGGCTGTCCTCTGTGTCTTTTATCTTAGCCAATCTAACAGGTATTAGGTGGTATCTCAAAGTTGTTTTGATTTGCATTTCTCTGATGGCAAAAGATGATGAGCACTTTTTCAGGTGCCTTTCAGCCATTTGTAATTATTCTGCTGAGAATTCCCTTTTTAGATCTGTACCCCATTTCTGAATGGGATATTCAAAGTCTTGGGCTCCAGATTCTTGAGTTCTTTATATTTCTTAGAGATCAGTCCTCTCTCACTTGTAGGGTTGGTGAAAATCTTTTCCCATTCTGTAGGCTGTCATTTTGTCCTATTGACAGGGTCCTTGGCTTTACAGAAGCTTCTTAGCTTCAGGAGATCCCACTTATTAATTGTTGATTTTAGTGTCTTTGCCACTGGTGTTATATTTAGGAAGTAGTTGCCTGTGCCAATTCATAGAAGTGTATTTCCCACTTTTCTATCAAGTTCAAAGTGGCCGACTTTGTGTTGAGGTCTTTGATCCACTTGGATTTGAGTTTTGTGCAGGGTGACAGGCTTGAATCTATTTGCATTTTTATACACACTTCCATCCAGCTATGTCAACACCATTTGTTAAATATACTATCTTTTTTCCATTGAGTGTTTTGGGCCTCTTTGTCAAAAATCAGGTGTTCATAGGTTTTTGGGTTAATGTCTGGATCCTCAATTCTATTCCATTGTTCCAAAAGTCTGTTTTTATGCCAGTACCAGGCTGTTTTTATTACTGTAGCTCTATAGTATAACTTGAAGTCAGGGATGGTGATGCTAACTGAGGTTCTTTTGTTGAGCAAAATTGTTTTGACAATCCTGACTTTCCTGTTATTCAAAATGAAATTGAGTATTGTTCTTTCAAGGTCTGTAAAATATTGTGTTGGAATTTTGATGGGCAGTGCATTGAATCTGTAGATTGCCTTTGGTAGAATTGCCATTTTTACTATGTTGATTTTACCAATCCAGGAACATGGGAGGCCTTTCTAATTTCTGATATCCTATTCAATTTATTTCTTTAGTGATTTAAAATTTTTGTCAAATACATCTGTTATTTCTTTGGTTACAGTTACTCCAAGGTATTTAATACTATTTGCAGCTATTAGAAGGGTAATGTTTCCCTTATTAATTTTTTCAGCTCTTCTGTCTTTAGTGTATAGAAGGGCTACTGATTTCTTTGTGTTAATCTTGTATCCTGCTACATTGCTGAAGGTGTTTATCAGCTGTAGCAGTTCCTTGGAAGAATTTTGTGGGTCACTTATGTATACAATCATATCATCTGCAAATAGAGATAGTTTCTCTTCTTCTTTTCCAATTTGTATCCCCTTAATCTCTTTTTGTTCCTCTATTGCTTTAGCTAAAACTTCGAGAACTATCTTGAGTAGATAAAGAGAGAGAGGACATCCTTGTCTAGTTCCTGACATTAGTGGGATTGCTTTGAGTTTTTCTCCATTAAGCATGTTACTGGCTGTTGGCTTCTTGTAAATCGCCTTTATTATATTTAGGTATTCTCCCTGTATTCCTGATCTCTCCAGGGTTTTAATCATAAAGGAGTGTTGGATTTTGTCAAAGGCTTTTTCCGCATCTAAGGATATGATCATGTGGTTTTGTTCCTTTAGTTTGTTTATATGATTGTTCATGTTTACAATTTTTCGTATGTTAAACCATCCCTGCATTTCTGGGATGAAGCCTACTTAGTCAAGGTGGATGATATTTTTTATACATTGTTGTAAACAGTTTCCTAAAATTTTGTTGAGAATTTTAGCATCAATATTTATGTGGGAGATTGGTCTGTAGTTCTCCTTCTTTGTTTTGTCCTTGAGTGGCTTGGGTATTAAGATAATTGTGGCCTCATAAAAGGAATTTGGCAATATTCCTTCAGTTGCTACTGTGTGAAATAGTTTGAGGAGTAATGATAGTAATTCTTCCCTGAATGTCTGGTAGAATTCGGCATTGAAACCATCTGGACCAGGGCTTTTATTTTTGGGGAGGCTTTTAATGACAGCTTAATTTCCTTAAGGGTTATAAGCCTGTTTAGGTAATTAATCTGATTTTCATTTAATTTTGGTAGATGGTACCTGTCCAGAAAGCTGTCCATTTCTTCTAGGTTTTCAATTTTTGTGGAATATAGATTTTCAAAAAGTATGATCTGATAATTCTCTGTATTTCCTGGGGGTCTGTTGTTATGTCCCTCTTTTCATTTCTGATTTTGTTGATTTGAACACTCTCTCTGTTTTTTTGATTAGTTTGGCTAAGGGCTTATCTATCTTGTTGACTTTCTCAAAGAACCAACTTTTAGATTCGTTGATTCTTTGTATTGTTCTTTTTGTTTCAATTGTATTGATTTCAGCTCTAAGTTTAATTATTTCCTGCTGTCTACTCCTTCTAGGTGAGTTTGCTTCTAATTGTTCTAAGGGTTTCAGCTGAGCTGTTAGGGCCTCAGTGTGGGATTTCTCTAGGTTTGTCATATAGGCATCTATTGCTATGAATTTTCCTTTAAGACTGCTTTCATAGTGTCCTACAATTGTGGGTACGTTGTGGGTTCCTTTTCATTAAATTCTAGGAAGACTTTAATTTCTTCCTTGACCCAGAGATGGTTCAGCTGAGTGATGTTTAATTCCAATGAGTTGGTATGCTTTCTTTGATTTTTGATGTTGTTGAACTCTAACTTTAGGCCCTGGTGGTCCCATATGTTACAAGGGATTATTTTCATGTTTTTGTATCTGTTGATATTCACTTTATGACCAATTATGTGGTCAATTTTGGAGAAAGTTCCATGAGGAGCTGAGATATATGTATATTCCTTTGCATTTGGGGGGAAGCTTCTGTAGATATCTATTAAATCCATATGTGTTCCGGGACCGGGTGCTGTCTACAAAGCAAGTCCCAGCGCACTCTGTAGCAGGCACAGATAAAATCTGCCTGTCACGTTCCCCCAAGCCCCAGCTGCTACTGAGGGAATTTTGCACTGCTACCCACTTCCACCTCCAACCGAGTGAACAGATAATGAGTGGGGTCCCTGAAGGACAGACTCAGACCCCGCCCATAGGTGAGGAGGGGTCACCAGGCCTAAGTGCCTATATCCCAGCCAGGGAGGGAGAGTTGATCACCCATTGGGTTCGGCACCTGCTTTGTTTCTTCCAGAACAAAGAAAAAATTTTAAGAGCTGCAAAAGAAAAGGGCCAACTCACATATGAAGGCAGACCCATCAGAATAACACTTGACTATTCAATGGAAACGATGAAAGCTAGAAGGGCTTGGTCAGAAGTTATACAGACGCTAAAACAGCATGGCTGCCAAACTAGAATACTATACCCTGTAAAATTATCAATCACCATAGGTGGAGTAAACAAGGTATTTCAGGACAAAGTGAGACTGAGAGAATGTCTATCTACCAATCCAGCACTACAGAGAGTATTAGAGGGAAAACTCCAACCTAAGGACCCCAGATACACCCACAAAATCACAATCAATAATTCCACAGAAGAATACCTTAGAGAATGGAAATACAAACAAGTTACCACCAAAAATGGCAGGAAATATCAATCAATGGTCACTAATTTCCCTTAAAATCAATGGTCTCAACTCTCCTATAAAATGTCACACACTAACAAGATGGATACAACAACAGAAGCCTTCCTTCTTTTGCCTACAAGAAACATACCTCAACTGCAAAGACAGACACAGGCTTAGAATAAAGGGTTGAAAAAAGATTTTCCAGTCAAATGGTCCTAAGAAACAAGCGGGGGTTGCCATCCTAATATCTAACAAAGTAGATTTTAAGCTAAAAGCAATTAAAAGGGACCAAGATGGTCACTACTTATTCATCACAGGAAAAATTGGTCAAGAGGAGATTTCAATCTTAAATATTTATGCTCCTAATATAGGATCCCACTCCAACTATAGGAACATCTGACTCACTCTTGAGGGAGGGGGGACAAAATTGGATTTGCCAGGAGTGGTGACTGAACTAAGCATTATTGGGTCAGTGGAACCATAGGACTGTCTGCTGCCCAGGGAGGGGATCGGGAGTTGTGGAGAAGAAAGAATGACCTGATGTGGTGGGAGGGGGAAGGGACCTTGAAAAAGGATATACAGGGATGGAAAAAAAAATTCAGAGGGAAAGCTGAACACAAAGTAAATATATGTGTAGCAATCTCATTTGCATTATCACCCTTGATAAGTCATGCTTATGATTTTTATCTTCTTTATAGTTATTGTTAACTTATCAGCATTTTAAATACATTTTACTGTTTTTTTTGATAAATACAAAATACATAAAGAAGAAGGAAAAAAATAAATCCATTTGCATCATAACCTCTTTCAGACTCCTCATTTCTCTGTTGAGTCTTTGTCTAGTTGACCTATCCTGGGTTGAAAGTGGGATACTGAAGTCTCCCAGTATTAGGGTGTAAGAATTTATGTGGGATTCGCGCGTTAGCAGTATTTCTTTTACATAGGTATGTGCCCTCATATTAGGGGCATAAATGTTCAGGATTGAAATCTCCTCTTGACCAATTTTTCCTGTGATGAATAAGTAGTGACCATCTTGGTCCCTTTTAATTGCTTTTAGCTTAAAGTCTACTTTGTTAGATATTAGGATGGCAACTCCAGTTTGTTTCTTAGGATCATTTGACTAGAAAATCTTTTTCTAACCCTTTACTCTAAGGCTATGTCTGTCTTTGTGGTTGAGGTGTGTTTCTTGTAGGCACCAGAAGGCTCACTTCTGTTGTTGTAGCCATCTTGTTAGTGTGTGATGTTTTATAGGAGAGTTGAGTTATTGATATTAAGGGAAATTAGTGACCATTGATTGATACTTCCTGCCATTTTTGGTAGCAACTTGTTTGTATTTCCTTTCTCTGGAGTATTGTTCTGTGGAATTATTGTTTGTGGTTTCATGGGTATATCTGGGGTCCTTAGGTTGGAGTTTTCCCTCTAATACTTTCTGTAGTGCTGGAATGGTAGATAGATATTCTTTAGTCTGACTTTGTCATGAAATATCTTGTTTACTCTATCTATGGTGATTGATAATTTTGCTGGGTATAGTATTCTAGTTTGGCAGCCATGTTCTTTTAGCATCTGTATAACTTGTGACCAAGCTCTTCTAGCTTTCATCGTCTCCATTGAGTAGTCAGGCGTTATTCTGATGGGTCTGCCTTTACAGGTAAGGTGGCCCTTTTCTTTTGCAGCTCTTAAAATTTTTTCTTTGTTCTGTATGTTTTGTGCCTTAATTATTATGTGGCATGCTGACTTTTTTTGGGGGTCATATCTATTTGGTGTTCTGTAAGCTTCTTGTATCTTTATAGGCATTTCCTTCTTCAAGTTACAAAAGTTTTCTTCTATGATTTTATTGAAAACATTATCTGTGTCTTTGTGCTGGTATTCTTCTCCTTCTTCTATTCCTATTATTCTTGTTAGGTCTTTTCATGGTGTCCCAGATTTCCTGAACATTTTGTGTTATGACTTTTTTGGTTTTAGTGTAATTTTTGACTGTTATATCTATTTGAGCTACTTCCACTTCAGAGATTTTATCTTCTATCTTTTGAACTCTGTTTGTTTTGCTTGTATCTGTGGTTCCAGCTTTTTCCTTCAGTTTTCTATTTCCATCTTTGCCTCATTTTGCACCTTTTTGTTGGTTCTATTTCAGTTTTTAATTCCTGGCATGTTTCTTTCATAAATTTGTTCATCTCTTCCAATTTTTTGGTTGTATTTTCTTCTATTTCTTTAAGGGAGTTTTTCATATCCTCTTTGAGAGCTTCAATGTTCATCACAAAGGTATTTTTGGTGTTGCTTTCTTCTGTTTCCACTTCATTGCTCAGTTCAGGTCTTGTAGTTGTAGGACTGCTACTTTCTTCTGGCATTACCTTGTTGTTCTTTAAATTATTATATACATTTTTGCACTGGTGTCTGCCCATGGCTTCAGTGGTTCACGATTAGGTGGCTCCTGGTCAGTTGTGTCAAGCAGGCTTCTGTGTCTCTAGCTCTGCTGTTGGCAGGGGACTGATTTTCAAGTCCTCAGTCCTTCTCTTTTTGAGCAGTTGGAGGCGGGGTAGCCTCGCTGGTTCCCTTGTCTTAGCAGCATCCTGCGGGGGGGAACCCTGACAGTCAAAATTTATCTCTGTCTGCTAGGGAGCTCCACAGACAGCACCTGGTCCAGGAACCAGACTAAGCTGCATTTCTTAATTACTCATTACAATTTTAAATGAGTTAAATAAACATCATACCTTAAAGAAGAATAGAAAAATACATACAGCATAACAAAACTGACCTTAAATTTGAATCAATAAGCCAAAATGATTTTTTAATCATTCCTATATTATATACTCTCCCCTCTTTTTTTTTGAAGGAGATTGACAATGATCATTAACCACTTAAAATGAAAACAAATATTTTTGAGCAATATTTTGGAGTTTGTGTGTAGTAATATATATTACTACTTCCTGCTGATTAAGGGGTGCTGGCAAGGTTACAAGGGTCCTGAGACTCAATAGATCATCTTAATTAGCATTCTGGAAACTGATTTTTCCCATCAGAGAATTTTCAGGTAGCCTTGACAAATGAAACAATATTGGCCTAAAAACAATCCATGGGTTCTTATCTTTTGTGAAGACAGAAGCAGAAATTATTTTTCAAGTCAACATATCCATACAAACAGATTTCAAAGTGAAGTTATCTTTAAAATATGTATGTTTGTTTAACTTATCAGTCTTTGAAATCAATTGCCTTTCTATAGTTAGCTTATTAAAACTTAAAATATTACAAGAAAGCATAGTAATAACCATAATCCAGACTCTGTGCATTTGCCATCTTTATGTGGCTTTTTATATCTTTATTCCTCTATTTCTCTTTTTAAGAGATTTTTGTTTACCCTTTTTCTGTTTTTTTATGTCATGATGCTTTGGAATTTATTAACAATGTATAAAAAGCATGATTATAACCTACCATGACACCAGATAACTGGGGAACATGTGACTACATAAGGATTAGAGGGACATAATTTGTCTGCTGGGTTTCTGTGTGCTTTTAACTGTAGGGGAAAAGTAGTGAGCCATGCTGATGACCTCTAGTCAGAGAATTGATTATTATATCTTTATATTATAATATTGTATTTTTATTATTTATATTTCTTTCTTACATTATTAATTTTATATTATTAATTTTTCTTTATATATATTTATTACTTGGTAATTTTACATCATGCACCTATGAAACTCAGTTACCAGTCCTCTCAGAATCCTACCCACACTTATGATCTCCCCATTTACAAAAATGCCCATTCATGCTGCTCATTTACTTATTGGAGCACAATTAAACTTTCTGTGGCCAGACGCTCAAAGAAAACAAGTCTTATTTCACTCATACACCTGCCAGAGGCCATCAATGCAGAAATAAGGCACTGTGTCATTTAGTTATGTTCTAGCCTTGAGCTCCTGTATACAATAATCTCTCTCCCTCTCTCTCTGTTTAAAGTCCACTAATGAGTGAGTACATCCCCTGCTTATCTTTCTGAGTTGTGATACCTCACTCAGGAGGATATTCTCTAAATCCATCCATTTGCCTGCAAATTTTAGGATATCATTTTTTCTTACTGCTGCATAGTACTCCATTGTGTAGATGTACCACAGTTTGTTAATCTATTCTTCAGTTGAGGGGCATCTAGGTTGTTTCCAGGTTCTTGCTCTTACGAATAATGCTGCTATGAACATAGTTGAGCTAATGTCTTTGGAGTGCAACTGTGTGTCTTTAGGGTATATGTCCAGTAGTGGTATTGATGGATCCTTGGGGAGATTGTTTACCCCTTTTCTTTTTTCTCCCAGTCTACATATTCTTTTTTCACACACATTTTAATCTGTTTAAAGGTTTTTCTTTATCTGGATGTTAATCATTTCCCAACTAGAAGAGCCTTTTTTTTTAAATGCTAGTATTGCTTTGATTGCTGACTCTGCCCCTTTTAGTGACTTTTCAATATGGCAGAGGTGCCTGAGCCATGCTTACAGTGAAGACCCAAGAAAACTTTACTACTAAAAGAAATGTCTTTGACTCTGTTCCTCTTTTGTTCAATATAAACAGAAACTTTAAATAAATCACATGAAGCCTGCTGCTTATACCAAGTCCTCTGACTACTGAGAATCATGTTTAAGCTACCTGCCATGGACCCACCATTTTTAGTTTAACCCTGAACCCTGTGGCATCTCTTCCACTCCATATATCCAATTCAGAAAGCTACTTTTCGCTCTGATTCTGTGCTCTCGAACTATTTTTTTAAGCTTTCTCAAGTTTATGTGGGTGTTTGGTGCCCCACATTGGGTGCCATCTGTTGTACAATATTTCTAACCACATCTGGGCCCGAGGTTCAAACCTGCCCATGGTGGTTGTTTTAACCACCCCCAAAATGACTCAGACATTTATACTACTTATATCCTGTTTGGCTTATGTCTCAGGCACATTGCTAGCTAACTGTTACATCTTAATTCGACCATTTCCATTAATTTATCTGTCCACATGGCCTGTGTCCCCTAGCTCACCTGTAGTCCTACATGCTTCTACTTGGGCAGCAGGATCAAGTCTTTCTGGTTCTGGCCTCCTACCTGTCTCTCCTCTCCACTTCTATGGTGGTCCATATAGGCCAAAACAGTTCTTTTATTTATAGACTGATATTCATGGCATACAGATGAACATTCTCACCACACAAACCTATAAAGCACTTGGAAATATTCCTGCCACTAACAAGCAAAATCAAAGAAAATAATGCCTGCAAACAAATAAAACTCATTTGCAATCATGGCTAATTATTCCATCAAGTTACTTTCAATTAGTAAAGCAAAAAGAACCAGGCATTCGGCCTGTGTTCTCTTTCTGGTTGTACCACTAAGTGTGGCCACCTACTTCCTGGGCGCTTTGTTTTCCAAAATATGAAGAAATGTTTGCCCAAGTGACCTTTGAAAATGCTTCCAATTTTGTAGTCTGTGGAGTTCTGAACCACTTGGATTGATGGATTCCTGGAACATTTGGCATTTGCCCTTATTGACATTTGCCCGGATTGGTACACTTCTGATGTACTAGAGTGCTTGTATCCTCCTTAAAAAATATTTCACTTGCTCCATTTATTCTTCTTACTCAGAAATTCTGCCACTTAAAAAGGGAGCAAAAACTGTGTTTATTTAGTTGGAAATATTCTGAATGTTAAACTGAATGCTTTTTAAAAAGTTTCTCTGTATAAAAAAATTGATAGATTAAAGAAATTTTTCTAATTGAGAAGAATAGAGAAAATTGACAGTTTTCTGGCTCTTCCTAACTTATATTGCATAATTCTTTATAAAGAATAACACACACACACATAAAAGAGTATTTCTTTTTATCAAACATGGCACATGGCATTGGTATTTAGGAGCTACATGTTGTTTTATTAAGCATCTTGCCACTCAAAAAACTTATGGATCAAGTATTGATTAGCTTCTACTACATGCAAAAAGCTAGCCACGCACTGTATGATTCTTTAATTTTGCTTATGATGGTGCTTCTCAAACACTAAGTTGTAAATCACCAAATGTTGTTGGACAAGACCACAGCTAGGACCACAGGACAGAGCTTCTCTGTGCCACACTGTCCTCCCATTGCTTGAAGAATTCTAGTCTCTGTCTCTCAACATACATGTTTGGAAAATGAAGGCAATCAACCATAAACTGTATGTCTAAAAATAATTGACAAAAAAAAATCCTGTCAAGGACTGATGGAAGTAAATTTTATGTCAAGCAGGTTTGGCTTTTTGTGGTTGACTGCTGACAGCTGGGGAATTGCTAGGGAAGATTAATAAGAGGCATAAAGTCTGAATGAATGCTGTTTCTGAGAAAGACATAATAGGCCTGGAGTTTTGTGATTTCATTATTCTCCTAAGATAGCACTTAACTTTTTTTTTTTAATATCAGTAATGGGCAACTTGGTCTGTTACTCTTCTGAGGAGGCTGAGGCAGGAAGATTACAAATTGAAATTTACAGAATGAGTTCAAAGCCAGCCTATGTAACTTTGCAAGAATCTGTATCAAAACAAAAACTATAGAGCCAGCTGGGAATATACTTTAAGCGTATAACACTTCCCTAGCGTGCTTGTGGCTATAATTTTAATTCCCAAATACTTAAAAAAAGAAGGAAAAAAATGATTAGGGCTTATAAGAGAAGGTGTTTAGATTTTGGGTGATATAGGACACCAAGTTAATTATATAAGTTTTTTATAAGGAAGCATGTTTGTGGTATTACAAAAATGCTAACTAAACTTCAGAATTTGCAATATCAAACCATTTGTAGTGGTTTCAATGAGAAGCTCCCCCTACATAGGCTCACAACTTTGAATGTTTGGACACTATGGAGAAAGCAAAACAAAACAAAACAAAACAAAAAACCTTAAAAACAAGTGACATGCTGAACCATGTGCATGTCTCAAGAATAGCACAGCCTTTCCCCCAGAGACTCCAGTTACCACCATTTGAGGGCCTGTGGATAGGGCTATGTGCTCCCTGGGCCACATCAACCTTTCTCCACTCACCATTACCTCAAGGACCCATTATCTGAGAGCTTGCACCCAGGCCACCAACACACTCCAGTGGAGTCCTCCTCTCCTCTTCCCATTAGGACACTAATAGTCTAAGCTGCAGACCTGTACTGGGTACCTATTTGCCACACTGATAACCTTCACCTCCTTCTCTCTGACACTACAGTTTTGAATTCTGAGGAAATGCTATCAGACTCTGCTCAAACTATGAAGGATTTGTTTCTATGGTCAGAGACCAAGCACTTCTGATACCCCAATTTACAGCATGACTGAGTTCACCACAGACTGAACCTCAGGCACCACTTAGATAATCTAAAATCTGCAAAGTCAGAGTGATGACAAATACAGATATCCACTCAACAAAAAGGAGACAGATATCTACACCAAAAGACACAGCCCTGGACCTAAATCCAGATGACTACATCCCATCACAAAAATACAAATACCACAAAACATCAACATGATCTGTATCAATTAAAAATCAGTAATCTCGTATTAATGTTCTCTGAAGAAAGCAACTTGGTTAATACAAGGCAATGAACTCAAAATAGCATCAATAAATATGCATAATAAATTCACATAGAATATACATAAACACCAGAACAAAGACTAAGAAAACTAACAATGGAATGAAATGAAGACATTGAAGAATGTGAAAATGAAATTTAAAAAGAAGATAAAATTTCCAAAGAGAAGAAAAACTGAAATAACATCTGAGATGAAAATTTCGGTAAGTCTAATAAGCTTTGAGAAAAATCTCATGATTAAAATGGATGAAGAAGAGAGAACAACCATGCTTGAAAACAAGGTACAGGAGCTGGTTCACTGTGTCATAGGGAGTGATAAATCTAACATGGGTAACTACATAAACACCTCATGAACAGAGAAGGAACTCCAGAATACCATAAAGACACCTATGCAATCAATCTTAGGTGTAGAAGAAAAAATACACTCCAGATAAAAGGCATTAAAAATATATTTAAAAAATCACAGAAGAAAATTTGCCAAGGCTAGAGAAAGAGAGACCTATCCAGGTGTAAGACCAATATAAAACCAAATAGACAGGAGCAGAACAGAATTTCCCTAAAACATATAATAGTCACAACACTAAATAAACAGAATAAAGAAAGGATACTGAAATCTGCGAAGGCCAACTAACATATAAAGACACATTTTGCCATAGGCATTATGATTCTTTTCTACTATTGTGTCAGTGTTACTTGAACACTCAAATTGTCATTTAGTGGGGGTATCTTCCAGTTTCTGCTTGTTACTGTTATTATGTCTTTCAGGGAAGTATTATCACAGTAGAACTTGAACTCCTCTGGTCTCTAGGACATTTAACTGTATGACTGAGCCTACACTATTTCAAAAACAAGTCAAAATCTGTCTGTATTTGACTCAGTGACCAGAGAGATCAGATATCATGGAGCTCAGGACTGACTAGGAGCATATGCAGTAGACACATATATGCCTTCATGAAAAATGAAGTGAGCATCTATAAGGAGATATTATGGCCACTGAGAGCAAGAAAGAATCCATGAAAGAAGGCCAGGAAGTACAAAGGAAGAAAGCAGATAGAAAAGGAAAAAAGTGAGGAAAAGAGAGAGGGGAATGAGGAGGGAAATTATATTGGTTGAAATTAGGGAGGGCCAGTATTGATAATGTCATTACGTTTTCTATATTTGAGTAAAGTGAAACATGAGCAATAAGGGTGAATTCTTTGGTGGCTACTATTTACATAACCTTTTATAATATTTCTGATTTGTTTATATTCTCCTTCCAATTTGGGGCAGGACACTCATTTAAACGAAGCTTGTATACTGACATTTTTAATATTTTAAAATTAATTTTGACCAAAATATTCATAGTATAATGGTTAACAATAGCCACAAAAGAATTTATGCAGAATGTGGAGGGAGATAGGGGAAGTGATTTTATTAAAATCCTCCGTATTTTTTCTGCTCAGTAGAAAGCTATGGCACCACAGGTCCTATCTGTGGTCAAGGTTGAGTTGCAACATAAAGAAGTATAAGTAGGTTCATGGAGCAAAATTAATATTGAGTGATTTTCTTGCCACATAGGTACTAGGTTTTTCTACCTCTCAACACAGCCTTTACTACACTATATAAACAGATGAAATCCTTTGATTGCACAGTATTTGTTACAAGGGAAGGCAATGTATGATCACCTTGTATGATAATAAAAATATGTAAAACAAAAAGTGTGCTCTTCAGTCACACTGGTCCCCTTGTGGCTGCAAAGACGTATTCTCCTTAAGAGGTTGGGAAATCACTCTACAAACTGCATCCTGTTTTTGGTGACTTTCTCCAAAGCTCATGATTAATGTGAGCTTTTAAACACTGTTTTCCTTTCTCTTATGTAAATAGGTTTCTCCTTAGCATGGCTGGATGCTGGTCTTAATTAGATTTAGAAAGGAGGGGGAGGGCTTGGGTAGCCTGATAAAGTTGAAAAGCATCTACAGCAATCACATTTGTATTAGAATATGGGACATTTGGAATGAGAGTAAACAATATGAAATAGTGAGTTTGTTTGAATGGGAAAACAGTGAATATGCTTAAACTCATTTCACATTGTTCTCATTTTGGCTAAAGATAAGACTCTTGACCTGGAAGGGAGAGTTCTTTCTTTTAAGTTTCTAACTAAATATTTTACATGTTACTTCATAAGTCATCTTTTTCTTTTTAAAACTTCCTTTAGAAAAATCATTATTTTATGAAAGTGAACTTCACAATTCCCATAAATGTCTATTTGGGTGATGTTGGTTATAACATAATTGAAACTTGGCCAACACTAAGCTGCACTAGGCTAACATAAGGAAAGTTACTTTATGCTGCATGCTCTTTGTTCATGTTCTCTTTCTTAGTACAAATTAGTATTGTAAAGGAATCTGCTTAGAAAAATTTTCCAAGCACTGAACTCCTTATCTTCATATTAATGAAGTAGGTAGGCTAATCAGGAAACCACCCCCATTCATTCCTCAGTGCAGATCCTTAAGACTTTGGTGACAATATCAAGAATGGATAAATGCTGAGGCAAACTTAAATTATCTTGAGTATTTGGGAGTCATAAAACAATGTTTCTCCAAAAATACTTTCTTGTCTAGATTTGTTTTAGTGGTTTCAGTCTGACCTACCCCTCATTAGTTCAAACAAATAAAAGTGGTTTGTATTCATAAATCATTTTTGAATGGTAGAACTCCCAGTTTCCATCAAGTACATCTTCCCAGGCCAGCCCATTTGTATCTTGTAAGTCTCGGCTCACCAGGGCCTTAAGCAGCCACTCTAGAAAGGCTGACTGACACCATCTCTGAAATATGATCAGGATGAAAAGAGAACTTTTTAGTGGAGAGAAAAACTCTACATTTAAGGCAATGATGCTTCTGATAGTGCAGGGTGAATAGATAACAAGGTAAGGAGGAGGAAGGTGGGAGGAAAATTTCTGGTTTCTGTGGTATTTGACCCAACTTACAGCTGGGCTCCAGAGCATCTCCCATAAATTGTGTGATGGATGTGAAATGCTGAACTGACTTTCTTGTTTTCTTTTTTTTATTGTGAATAAAGTCATATTTTGTATCTGTGTATATCCTTGTTTAAGCTCCCTTCCCCCCACCCCGCCCCTCTCAGTCACTCTCTCTTCTCCACATCCCTTTATTACCTCCCCAGCAAGGGCAGGAGATCCCAAGGTCCCAATGTGACTTAGTTCAGCATACAATCCTGGCAGATCTGCTTTAATCACCCCAACATCAAGACTGGGTCAGATGTTCCTCTGGAGAGAATGGGCTCCAAGGTGCCAGAACAAGGTGGTTCAGATCCCTAGGTGTTTGTAGTTTGCGCTTGGACATGCTTTGCTTTTTGCTTTTTCATTTAGAGTCCACTAATGAGTGAGTACAACCACTGCTTATCTTTCTGGGTTTGTGATACCTCGCTCAGGAGGATATTCTCCAAGTCCATCCATTTGCCTGCAAATTTTAGGATATCATTTCTTCTTACTACTGCGTAGTACTCCATTGTGTAGATGTACCATATTTTGTTAATCCATTCTTCAGTTGAGGGACATCTAGGTTGTTTCCAGGTTCTTGCTATTACAAATAATGCTGCTATGAACATAGTTGAGCTAATACCTTTGGAGTGTGAATGTGCCTCTTTAGGGTATACACCCAGAAGTGGTACTGATGGGTACATGGGGAGATTGATTTTCAATTTTCTGAGAAACTGCCATATTGCATTTCAAAGTAGCTGAACAAGCTTACACTCCCATCAACAATGGAGGAGTGTTCCCCTTGCTCTGCATCCTCTCCAACATAGGCTGTCATCTGTGCCTTTTATCTTAGCCAATCTAACAGGTATTAGGTGGTATCTCAAAGTTGTTTTGATTTGCATTTCTCTGATGGCTAAAGATGATGAGCACTTTTTCAGGTCTGTGCCACTGGTATTTTGTTTGGGAAGTGTTTACCTATGCCAATTTGTTGGAGGGTATTTCCCACTTTCTTATTATCATGTTCAGTGTGGCTGGGTTAATGATAAGGTCTTTGATTCACTTCGATTTGAGTTTTGTGCAGGATGATAGGATGGGATCTATTTGCATTTTCTACACACTACCATCTAGCTATGCCAACACCATTTGTTAAAGATACTAGCCTTTTTCATTGAATGTTTTGGGCATCTTTATCAAAGATCAGGTATTCACAGGTTTTTAAGTTAATGCTCAGATCCTCAATATGATTCCAATGATCCACAAGTCTGTTTTTATGCCAGTACCAGGCTGTTTGGTGATGCCTCCTGAGGTTCTTTTGTTGAGCAAAATTGTTTTGGCAATCTTGGCTTTCCTGTTATTCCAAATGAAGTTGAGTGTTGTTCTTTCAAGGTCTTTAAAATATTATATTGGGATTTTGATGGGAAGTGCATTGAATCTATAGATTGTTTTTGGTAAAATTGCTATTTTTACTATGATGATTCTACCTATCCAGGAACATGGGAGATCTTTATGTTTTCTGATATCCTCCTCAATTTTTTTCTTCAGTGATTTAAAGTTTGTGTCAAACAGATCTGTTACTTCTTTGGTTATAGTCACTCCAAGGTATTTAAAGCTATTTGCAGCTATTATAATGGGTGATGTTTCCCTTATTTCTTTTTAGCCTTTTTGTCTTTAGTGTATAGGAGAGCTCCTGATTTCTTTGAGTTAATCTTGTATCCTGCTACCTTGCTGAAGGTGTTTATCAGCTGTAGGAGATCCCTGGTAGAATTTTCTGTGTCACTTATGTGTACTATCATTTATTCTGCAAATAGAGATAGTTTCACTTCTTCTTTTTCTTAATTTTTTTCCTTGACTCAGAGTTGGTTCAGTTGAGTCATGTTTAGTTTCCATGAGTTGATAGGCTTTCTGTGATTTTTGATGTTATTGAACTCTAACTTTAGGCCCTGGTGGTCCGATATGATACAAGGAATTATTTCCATTATTTTTATATATATTGATATTTGCTTTATAACCAATTATGAGGTCAATTTTAGAGAAAGTTCCATGGAAAGTTCCATGTGGTCCTGAGAAATATGTGTTTTCCTTTGCATTTGGGTGGAAGCTTCTGTAAATATCTATTAAATCCATTTGCATCATATCTTCTGTTAGACTCCTTATTTCTCTGTTGAGTCTCTGTCTGGTTGACCTATCCAAAGGTGAAAGTGGGGCATTGAAGTCTCCCTCTATTAGGGTGTGAGAATTGATATGGGATTTGAGCTTTAGCAGTGGTTCTTCTATATAGATAGGTGCTCTTACATTAGGAGCATAAACATTCAGATTGAAATCTCCTACTGACCAATTTTTCCTGAGATGAATAAGTAATGTCCATCCTGGTTTCTTTTAATTGATTTTAGTTTAAAGTCTAGTTTGTTAGATATTATGATGGCAACCTCAGTTTGTTTCTTAGGGCCATTTGATTGGAAAATCTTTTCCCAACCCTTTACTCTGAGTCTGTGTCTGTCTTTGTGATTGAGGCATTTCTTTGTATGCAGCAGAAGAAATGCTTCTGTTTTTGTATTCATTTCTTTAGTGTGTGTCTTTTTATAGGTGAATTGAGTCCATTGATATTAAGGAAAATTAGTGACCACTGATTGATATTTCCTACTATTTTTGGTGGTAGGTTGTATGCATTTCCTTTCTCTGTGTTTTTTTTTTCTGTGAGATTATTGATTGTGGTTTCATGGGTGTATCTGGGATCCTTAAATTGGAGTTTTCCCTCTAGTGCTTTTTGGAGGGCTTCATTGGTAGATAGGTATTGTTTCAGTCTTACTTTCTCCTGAAATATCTTGTTTACTCCATTTATGGTGATTGATAGTTTTGCTGGGTGTAGTAGTCTAGGTTGGCAGCCATGCTCTTTTAGTATCTGTACAACTTCTGACCAAGCCCTTCTTGCTTTTCATTGGTTCCATTGAATAGTCAGGAGTTATTCTTTGGTAAGTTGACCCTTTTCTTTTGTAGTTCTTAAATTTTTTTCTTTGTTCTGTATTATGTTTTGTGGCTTGATTATTATGTGGCAAACCAACTTTTTTTGGGGGGATCATATCTATTTGGTGTTCTGCAAGCTTCTTGTATCTTTATAAGCATTTTCTTCTTCTTAGTTGGGAAAGTTTTCTTCTATGATTTTATTGAAGGCATTATTTATGTCTTTGAACTGGTATTCTTCTCCTTCTATTCCTATTATTCTTAAGCTAGGTCTTTTTATTTCCTGAACATTTTGTGTCTGTTGGTTATGCTTGTATCAGTAGTTCCAGCTCTTTTTTTCAGGTTTTCTATTTCCATATTTGCCTCACTTTATGACTTTTTTTTTTTGCTTCTCTTTCAGTTTTAGTTCTTGGAATGTTTCTTTCATTTTTTTGGTTTATCTTTTCTTGGTTTTCTTTCAAGGATTTGTTCATTTCTTCCAAATTTTTGTGTGTATTTTCTTCTACTTCTATAAGGGAATTTTTTATGTCCTCTTTGAAGGCTTCAATAATCTTCAAAAAGATTTTTTTTTGCTGTTGTTTCCTTATGTTTTCTCTTCATTACTGTTCAGGTCTTATAGTTGTAGAATCACCAGTTTCTTCTGGTGTTTCTTTGTTGTTCTTTATATTGTTATATGTTTTTTTGCACTGACGTCTGCCCATGGCTTCAGTGGTTCACAATTAGTCAGTGCCTAGTCAGTTGAGGCAAGAGTGCTTGTCTGTTTTGTGTTTCCTCTGAGCAAGGTGTCTGCTCAATTTCTGGCTTTGTTCTGGACAGGGGTCTGAATTTCAAAGCCTCAGTCCTTCTCTGATGATGCAGTTTGCCCTGGAGGTGAGACCTGGCCATGCAAAGTCCCTTCTTTTAGGGGTTGCTGGAGAGGTGCCCCTCACAGCTAAAACCTAGCTCCTGTCTGCTAGGGAGAGTCTGAGATCAGACCCGAGGGATTGACCCCTGTCCCGGAGAGGGGCTCTCCGGAGGGATGGTCCAGATGCTGGAATCTGCTCACCTCTCTGAAGTGACTTTCAAATTCATTTTTCTTGATCAACTGGACTTTTATCCAAAATATATAAAGAACTCAAGAAACTAGTTAGTTAATCCAATTAACAGTGGGGTGATTCTCAATAACATCCTTAGCCATCAGTGAGATGTAATTTAAAACTGCTTTGAAATTCCATCTTCCACCTATCAGAAGGAATAATATCAATAATGCAAGTAATAGTTTATACTGGAGAAGATATGGATCAAGGGGACCACTCCTCCATTGCTGCTAGGAGTGTCATCTTGTACAACCACTATGGAAATCAATATGACAGTCCATCAGAAAACTGGGAACCAGTTTACCCACAAGACCAAGCTATACCACTCTTGAGCATATACCCAAAGAATGTTCTATTCTACCACAAAGATACTTGCACAGCTGTATTCATAGAAGCTTTATTCATGAGAGCCAGAAACTGGAAACCTAGGTGTCCCTCAACAGAAGAATGGATAAAGAAAATGTAGTTCATTTATACAATGGAGTATTATTCAACTGTTACAAAACAATGACATCATCATGAAATTTGACATAAAGATACTTAGCCAAACATTAGATGGAAGGAGGGCCCAAATTGGAGCTCTCCTTCGTGTCCCTTTCCTTAGAGCTCAGGGAACTGTGTGGAACAGGGAGAGGAAGAATTGTAGGGGCCAGAGGGGTCACGGTCACCAGGAGTACAGGAGCTACACAATCACTTAAGTGGGGCTCATAGGAGCTCATAGGGACTAAAACAGTAACCAAGGAGCCTTCATGCATCGGCACTATGTCCTCTGCAAACATGCTGTGGTTGTTAGTTTGGCATCTTTGCAGGATTTTTAACAATGGGAGTGGGTTGTCTCTGACTCTTTCATCTGATCTTGGGACCCTTTTCCTCCTCTTACTGTGTTGTCTCACAAAATCTCGATGGGAGGGTTTGTGTCTACCTAGTCTTTTTGTAACTTGTTATGCCATGTTCACTGGCTGTCCCTCAGAGGCCTGCTGTTTTCTGAAGTGAAGGAGAGGAGTAGATCTGGGAGAGTGGATGTTGTAGTTACAATACGTCAGGGAGATAGTACCTCTCTACCTGGCAGGTGGGGCCCCATGCAGATGGACAGGGCAGTGGGAGTGATGTGGGTGGGAGCCTCAGAAAGAGGCTCATAGGCTGCACTTGCATGGAGGCTTTACTAAAGTGAAGGGGAGGGGGAGCCAGAGAGAGAAAAGGGGAGAAGATAGGTCAGAGGTCTGTGTAGCCTCAGGCAGGAGGAAAGAGAGGGGATAAGAGAGAGCAAAGGGGAAGGGTCTTCTTTTTCAATAAAGCTTGACATCAGAACACTGGGCAGGGGAGGCATGTTCTTGCTTATTGGTCAGGACTCCAGGAAGTGGGTCAGAGAGCAGCAGAGGGGAGAAGGACCAGGAGGAGTGGAGGGAGGGGACACTGTGGTTGGGAAGTATTGGAAACAAAAATGAAAACAGAAAAGAGAAAAAGAATAATTATTTTCAAAGAACTAGTTATCTGACAGCATTAGATAGGGGACATGCATGCCTTCACATATTTTTAAAGCTTCATGAGTTGGGATAAGTTTCTAAAGTAATTTTTTTTTAACCTCAGCATAAAAGAGTCATAGTAGAAAGGTACAATGTACTAGAATAGAGCACTATGCATGTGTTAAAAAGTGGGGGCCAGTAATGTGAATTTTATGTTTTTCTCTAGGTTTCTGTCCAGAGGTGGGATATTACTTAACTCTCTCCTTTCCACATCAGCATGTCTTATTGGTATTGTCACTATTTAGGTCTTGTTTAGGCAGCTCATTCTAGGAGACAGTCTCACAACAGTCTTCCCCTTCTCCTGCAATGTTCTCTGAGTCTCATGTGCTGGACTTGTGTTGACGCTTTATTCCACAGGGACTGAGCTTCCTGGGATCTGTGGATTTCTGAATTGCATCTAGTTGGCTGTCTGTGGTGGTCTCGTTTGCTGTAAAGAGAAGCTTCTGTAAGGAAGAATTAGAGCTGCAGTAATCTGTGAGTCTAAGGGTAGACTGTGGAATGTAGGTAGGAATTATGCTGGTCTGGTAAAGGGGCAGAAGTAGGCTCTGTTCTAATATTTATGACCTCACTAAATCCAGAAAGTTGATCAGATTTCTACTATTAGGCATGATTGCCCTCTTGATGAGTGGACCTTTAGTCCAATTAGACAGGTGTTGATTACTGCCAAGGTATGAGCGTCATTATTGTACCTTTAGGGATATTTTGCCATGCTGGTCAGGGTTTTATTCATATGCATTGCAGCTGTATAGGGCTGTGGATTGCTTTCTTCCCTTAACATAGTATTTCCTGGCACTATAGAATGTAGACCTCTGAAGGAGACTTTCAGGTTATATCCAGCTTGAACCACCTGAGTTGCAGGGCCACTTTTAAAAAGTAGCTGGATTAGTGATCAGGAAGTAGAAGATGGTAAGTGGAGCATGGAAGGAAGAGAGATGTTTAATGACCACAAAATTTTTGTGGAGGCAGTGAAAACATTCTGGAAATAGATACTGGTGATGTGAGAATGACACTGTGTAAGTACTGCCATTGGACAGTACACTTAAAATGGGCTGAAACAGAAATAGAAATTTTACTGCATTTTACCACAGAAACAGCAAAAACGGATTTAAAAAAAATTCCAGGCTTAAATGATGTCAGACACACTCTTGCACAAAGTCTTGAATAGACATATGGTTGATACAACAATTGTATCAACTACAACTGTTAGAGGGGTCATTTGGTTACTTTTTTATTTGTACGACATATCTACTTGACCTTATAACTTTTGAATCGATTTAATTAATGCAGTAGCAGCAATGGATATGATAGTTCTTCTGGCCTCAGAGCATATTTTAAGATGTGAATCATAAAATATACTTTTGGATGTCATCAAGTCTTTAACCTTGCTGTCTCCCACCCCTTGTCCTGCTGTCGTCTCACCTGTGTGCCTGTGTGGATCCAATCTGGCAGCTCATTGAGTTTTTGCTTCCAATTTTGTCTCCAGGATTGTCACCTGGATTTTTTGTATTCCTTCATTCTCAAGTTTCTTTAGGTATTCTTCTTATTTCTTCACTTTTGAGAGCCTGGGTGGCTTCCTGGACTTTGTCCTCAGTCCTCGGAGCACCACTGATAGATGATAGCCCAGTCTTCTAAGAGGATTAGATACAATTCCCTTAATAGTGGCTAGGAATTCCTTCTTAAACCATTCAAGACATGTGGCGATGTGTGTGTGACTAGAAGAAAAAGAACAGAACGAGGGGGCCAAATGTGAACAAGGCCAGGATTATGATGCAGTAAAGGGAAATTCTGTGCTGTAGGAACCCTAGGTGCTCAGTGGTGAGGCCTGACCTGGAATTCAAATTCGCCTGTTTAGTGTAATAAAACTGTATCTATGACCTCCCACAGATGAGCCCCTGATGATGTTGTATAGAACTTACTGAACACAGCACCCTATGTACCATACAGGTTATACCAGTAAAATTGATGATGTTTGCAATGAAGTTTATGGCCACAGAGTGAGCTTCATGTAGATGAAGTTAAATGATGCTACATGGCTAAGAGGAAAATGCCCTGCTACTTAATGAATCACATGTGAGATAGATTTGGTATTGAAGAGACAAGACATATCAGGCCACACAACTGAATTCTCTCATTACATAGCCATGATGACCCACTTATCAGTAATACAAAGGGAAAGATACATGCATAAACACGCCCCTTAATGTTTGGCTGCAAGACATGAAGCCAGCATGCCAGCTTGAAGAACTAGTAACAGACGTTGTTTATGTATGGATGATCTAATTTGTTGTTTTCCAGCTGGGAAATGACAACTGGAGTAAAAAGGTAAAGGTTGATTTGTCCATACTTTGGAAAAAGACGAGGAGGTAAAGTTTAGGAAAGCAGATGCAGCTGTGCGGCTCTAAGGACTGCTGCGGGGAAGTTGGGGGAGGAACCTGGCTTATTTGGAAACAGGTTTTCTTCTGTCTTCTGTGATGTGTGCCTCGATGAGAATATCTGTTATACACTTCCGTGGCACCTATTTCTCTGACAAATTTATTTTTCCAAGTGTAGCATCAGGGCATCTGAAATAGGGGCTACATCTATCAATAGCCCTGCACTTAAAGAGTTATATGTAGGGCCTGCTCAGGTTTTACTTGTTACTCAACCTTGAAGAACTGCCTTTTCCTCATTATATTGGAGATAATAGGTTCACTATGTGAAGGGTATTTATTAAAAGACATTTTAAGTATATTTTATTAGTTCTATGAGAATTTGATCCAACACATTTTGATTATATTTAACCTCCCTCACAAACTCTTTGAAAATTTCTTTCTTTTCCTTGCACGTCAACCTTTGTGCCCTTTTTCCCAATACCCATGAAGACCAATTTATGCTTCACAAATGTTCTTGGATGTGTACCCTTGTATTTAAGCATGGTTGACTTACCAGGGGCTGTACTCACATAGAAAATTGACTTTCCTTCTCCCAGCGTGAAAAAAGAAATTTAAAAACCATTTGTTATTTTAATGTTTTTTACAATTAACATAGGGCTAAAAAGGGTAATAAAAATTGAAAAGCATATTTTTCATTAATATTCCTTTTGTTTTATCATTTATTTATTTAGTTAGTTTTTAAGTCCCAACCAAACTTTCCCCTTCTTCTTTTCCTCCCAGTTCCTTTTCCTCATCTGACATCCTCCTGTCTATTCCTCCCATGGGTATCAGCTAGCCATGATATATTAAGCTGCAGTGAGACTAGGCAACTCTCTTCTACTAAGGCTGGATGAGGCAATCTGGTAGGAGGAACAAGTCCCAAATGCAGGCAACAGAGTCAGTCCCTACATTCACTGCGAGGAGTCTCACAAGAAGACCCTATAGGCAGAGTGCCTAGGTCAGTTCCATGTAGGCTTCCTGGTTGTTGGTTAGTTTTCTGTGAGCCCTTCTGAGCCCACATTAGTTGTTTCTATGAGTTCCCTCATGATGCCTTGACTGGCTCCTATAATCATATCCACCCCCCAACTTCCGCTCCCCAGCTGTCAGCAGGATTTCCTGAGCTCCATCCAGTGCTTGGCTGTGGGTCGCTGTATCTATTTCCATTGGTTGCTGGACGGAAGTCTTTCTGATGACAGCTGAGCTAGGCACCAATCTATTCGCACAGAAGAATATCATTAGGCATCATGTCATTGACTTTTTTTCTTTTGCCAGTCATGTTTGGTTCTATTCTAGGTCTCTAGGGAGTCCCACCTCTGGGTCTTGGCCCTCAGAAAAATGAGTTGCTTCTCAGGGTATGGGTCTTCAATCATTAGTTGGCTGTTTCCACAATTTCTGTGCCATCTTGTAAGAAGAACAAATTGTATGTTGAAGGATTTGTGGCTGGATTGGTATCCTAGTCTCTCTACTGGAAATCTTGCCTAGTTACAGAAGATGGTGTAATCAAGCTCTATATCACCTATTGCTAGGAGACTGAGCTAGGTTATCCTTCATAGAAGCCTGCGACTTTCTATCACTCTAGGTTTCTATAAAAAGCATATTCTTTCTGATCAATCAAAATAGTCCTTGAAAAGTGACAGTTAAATGAACAATCCCCACAAAACCTCCCCCCAAAACTGGACAATCTCAAAAACTATTATCTTTAAGACTTTGTGGGAAAGATGAGAAAATGGTGCAAACTTCCCATAGATAACTGGGCCACTTGAAGCACCTGCCTCACTTCTTTAGAACTCTGCCTTTCTGGGACTCATTCATGCTCATTAGTGTGGTCCTGCTTGGGGGCTGTCAAATCAGAGTCCTTCATCTCCCTTGTATTAAAGAATGACTCCAAACAAGTTATCCCCTGCTGCTAATTCCCAGTTTCTTCATTTGTAGTTGAGGACTATTAGATCTACCATGTATGACTGCTCTAAGAACTAACAGCTTGAATAGCTGTGCCTAGCATACACTTCTGTAACTAAAGCACAGGACATAACCTTGGTTAATAGAGTTGTGGTGCTGGTACTAATCCTGAGTCTCATTCCCTTCTGCTTTGACTGCACACAACATGCAGATGTAAGGGATAAAGCCACAGGATGGCAAGGATATCATGAGCACTCTGAGCTTGAGACTTCCACTCCTCTCTAGTAGTTAGTATCTGTCCTCCGTAACACTGCCCAACAGATTACAGTGGGCTGCTTGATAATGACTTGTGGAAGGGCTGGTCTTCAGAGTATGTGGATCATCTGATCCTTTATAGACAATGTGGGAAATACAATCAAACCATTCCAAAGTCATTCTAACTAACTGAAAAACAATGAAAGCTTTATTCTGCTCAAAATACCTTTATAGATAACTTGAAAAAATAGAAGCAATATTAGAAAACTACTATAAATTATTAAAGAGAATTTTTTCCTCAAATATCCTAACCTACTTTGCTAACACAATTTTAATATAAAACTCATACTTTAAAGTAAAGGCTGGGCACTCTGGAATGCAGTATGGTGGTGTCTCGGAAAACTGGGAATCAATATCCCCAAAGATTTAGCAATACCACTACTGGGCATATACCCCAAGATGCACATTCTCACTCCAAAGGCATTAGCTCAACTATGTTCATAGCAGCGTTATTTGTAATAGCAAGAACCTGGAAACAACCTAGATGCCCCTCAACTGAAGAATGGATTAACAAACTATGGTACATCTACACAATGGAGTACTACTCAGCAATGAGAAAAAATTATATCCTAAAATTTGCAGGCAAATGGATGGATTTGGAGAAAAATCTCCTGAGGGAAGTATCACAAACTCAGAAAGATAAGCAGGGGATGTACTCACTCATTAGTGGACTTTAAACAAAAAGCTAAGCATGTTCAAGCTGCAAAACACAACCACTGAACAGTTTGGGATCTGAAACACCTTGAATCAGTACCTTGGAGCCTATTCTCTCCAGAGGAACACCTGACCCAGTCTTGATGTTGGGATGAGGAAAGCATCCTCTGCCTGGAGTGGATGCTGAACTAAGCCACCTTGGGACCTTGGGACCTCCTGCCCTTGCTGGGGAGGAGCTAAAGTAATGGGGAGAAGAGAGAGTGACAGGGAGGGGAGAGAAGGGAAAGGGAGTCTGAACAAAGGGATACATGGATAAAAATATATGACTTTATTCATAATAAAAAAGTAAAGGCTGGTTTTGTTTGGTTACTGCTAGTGTCTGGGGTGAGAGTGACAGTTCATGTAAGATGTTGGCTTGATTGTTGCATAGTGAGATGTCATACCTGTCTTTAGGTACTTTTGTACATGAATTCTCTTGATCTAAACACAACCTTTAGTAGTAAATTCACATTACAAGTACTCACTTCCAGAATTATGGATAATTGTCAAGAATTTGATCAATATATATTCTAGAACGTGTCTGAATAGCACATGGAAGTAACGAATCAGATCTCAAACTTCCCTAAGATGTTTTCTTTGGGTTTAAAATTCTTTTAAATCATTTGAGCCAGTTTTTAGTTTAACTGCAGCAGCCTGGACCTGGAGCCAAAAAACAGTAAGTGACTAGAGTCCAAGAGCCCACTGTCCCTGCTGGCAGCCAGGACATCTTCCACATAAGTCACTCTGGCACTCGGTTTACTGGAATTGCTTTTCAGTAGACACCCTACAGTGATGAGAATCTTCAGTGTAGTCTGTCATCTAAGAAGTTTGATGCATTTACTTGAGATGGAGGCACTTGAATGTGATTGTTAGTTACGATGCATATCTTAAATGGTCCCCAAAGGCCTATGTGCTTGGTTGCCAGCCTGTGGAAGGTAGCCTGGTTGAAGAAACTTAGATTATTGTGATCATATCCTTGAAAGAGATGGTAGGACTCCAGGCTATTGTCTTTCTGATTTCTGTTCACCATGAGGCAAATGAACTCAGTCTATCACACACCTATTTCTGTGACATACAGAGCTGC
This sequence comes from Sigmodon hispidus, assembly GCA_004025045.1. Classification (NCBI taxonomy): domain Eukaryota; kingdom Metazoa; phylum Chordata; class Mammalia; order Rodentia; family Cricetidae; genus Sigmodon; species Sigmodon hispidus. The sequence continues at coordinate 123,110 of PVIH01003308.1, read as the reverse complement.
TCCAGGCCTAAAGCAGCGGGATCACATGGCCACTGACTATGTTTACAACTCTGGATGCAAACCAATCCTCCTTCCTTTTGTGCTGAGTGTCCCAATTACATTACCATCAATGCAAAGCTGAATAATCTGATGCCTGCATATGCCATTTTTGAGATAAAATCGAAATTGAACAGAGCAATCCGTGGTGTGTTGTGAGACCAATGCTGTTTGTGTACATCAGTGAATCCTTCTTGTTTCTGATACTCCAAAGACCCTGGAGTAGTGTCGAAGAGCTCTCCTATGCCTACCCTTCTTCATCCTTCCCTGCATGCTTTTATCAGATTCTTATAAACAATTCATGTGTGGCAGCACTGTGAGCGATAGACCATTAATTTACGTCTTCTTTCAAGGGACCCACAGCTAAAATGATGATGAAGATGTGACAATCTCAGTGCAATGTGAGGCAGAACTGTGTTTTGTGTTAAAAGAATGAATAAGTATTTAAATAATTCATTAATACATTTTCAGTGAAATTGTGTCAGCTTTTTAGCCCAATAATTTTTAATTAGGCTAGAAGTTAAATATACGAAATATACACAACATGGGATTTTCCAGGTCAACCATTATGTACAATCAATGGTAATAAGTACATGTCAAATAAACAGCCAAGAAGTTATTTGATGACTGAAGAAGTAAAGTCATGCCATGGATTCCCAACTTCTACATTCATTTTTAGAGTAAAATTAGCTTACTTGTATATTGTCTAACACAGCATTGAGACTAATACTTTGTGCCACTGCAGATACAACGTAAAAACTAGAGAACCATATGAAGTTAAGGTTTTCCACTGAAAAGTAAAATGAGCTGAAGGGATTGAGACTTTACATACTTAGGATGAGATGGAGGTGGGGGGCAGGTGGGTTCTTCATTTTGGCAGGTATAATTGGGAACTGGGTAAATGGTATAACCAGCAACTAGATGGTAACAAGCAACATTCCAGAGCCTTCCTTCTGTAAAGAACAATATAGTAAATATTTTTGCTTTTGTGAGCCACATTATGCAACTTCGTTGTGAAGCCGAAGTGTCACAGACAACAGATAAGTGACAGGGAAATTTCAACTCCACAGAACACATCATAGACACGTCATTTGTGAGAAGTGCTCAGGAATGGCTGTAAACCTGTTGCTGTCTAATTTCTTACAGGCCTTATAATTCCGTATATTTTAATTTAGATTTATTGGAGAATACATCTTCAAAGACTTATCAAACACACATCACACAATTTTATTACCAAGGCAAACTGTTCTCCATCATTTCATTGATTCAAAATGGATGACCTGGTACATCCTGTAGTAGGACCCACCCTTGTGGACATACATTCAAACTTCCTGAGTGTTGCTTCTGTGATATGGGCTTATCCATCAGCACTATATTGAAATAAAAGATAAGGAGGTTCATAGCAAGGCAAAGGGAAATAAGGGTGAAAAATTCACTTCTTGCAATGAGCAGTCAGTGTGCACAGAAGCACATGGTCAGGAGGTAACCCGCCATGTGACAGAGACGGGAATAGAGCAGAGGATTAGTGGAGATGGAGCACCCAGGCTAGGTCCATATTGAAGCTCTGTTGCCAGTTTATATATCTGGGCTTATTTACTAATAAAAAAAATACAGATAGCAAAATGGATACACAAAGAAATGGCATGATCTTTATATTAGTCAGCACTCTTTAGAGTAATAGAACTTATAGAAGGAATCTCTCCATACATATATATGTACTTGCTTAGTTTCTCATAGCTGGATGTCTCAGTTGGTCTGCTTTATATGCTGGAATCCTGAAGAATTAGACTCCAATGCCAGGGAAGGAATGGATGTGTGGGCAAGGCAAGTGCAAGCAGACAAGATCAAGAGCTTCCTTCTTCCATGATCTTATACAGACTCCCAGTAGAAGGTGTGGCCCACATTAAAGCTGTCTTCCCACCTCAATATCCAAACTAAAGGCTTGTATCTTCTGGCCTTAATATCTAGATCAAAGGTGTGTATCTTTCTACCTCAAAGGTCTAGACTAAAAGTAGATAGACTCACTTCAAAACAAGCAGAAAAATCTCTCCGCAGTGTATTCTCTATTTCTGATTGTAGTTCATTCCAAATATAGTCAAGTTGGGAACCAAGAAGGCCACCATAAAGCCTGTCTTGACTGTCATGGAATACTTTGGAATGCACAATGGAAAGAATATCTGGTAGATGGAATCAGATAAGATGTATCTATATTCTTATTACAAACATTTTAATTTTACTTTCTTTGTGATGATAAAATATTTCCTATCATAAAACAAAGTCAGTAATTGATTAAAGTAACCAGTATGTTGGAAACAAAGATTTTTCATCATGGAGCACTTTCTAATGAACACAATGCAAAGACATACTTTTAAGATTTGGAACTAAAACCATATTTTCTTAACTAAGTGGAGACAAATTTAACCTAATTCAAATTTGAAACTACTGAGAAATCATTGCTATTCACCCCGAGAGTACTGCAACCTTCCTGATTGCTCTAGCTGAGACCTGGAGTGGAAGCTGGCATCTGCCTCGTGTGGGAGGCTTGTTCTGTTTTGTTTATAGTGTGCCTTTCTCACTTTGCGCCTCCTATTTGCCTGAAGCTATCACTGGGAATGAGATGTTGCAGTTGCTGTTTTCTGGTAAAGTATGTAAAAATAAACATGAGCTAAACATATTTGAGGAACATTTAGGAAGTTGATGCTGCGACTCTGCTTCCAATTTGACTTCCTCCACCTTTGCTTTTTCTCTCCCTGTATTGTTACCTGCAGCCTCGGCTTGCCATGGAGACGTCTGATGGAAGCATTTAAAAGAGTCAATTTAGGGCAAACATAAATGAAGGAAAACTAGATATTGGTTATACCCACCCCACACTGTGATTTTTGTAAAGAGCCACTTGAGAACTAGATGTATTTATAAATTCCAAAAGTTTTTTTTGAAATTTGCAATGTAGTTTTTAACAGTTCCAGAGCCTTCTGTGGATCAAACGGTAGATAACTATGACCTATGAACAATTTAGAGAACTCTCTGAACCTCTTCAACTCCAAATAGATTGAAAATGTGGTCCTTACATATGGAGACTTTTACATTTTCAAATGAAGATATGGTTTGTGTCATCCATCAATTCCACATTTATAGATATGTGCATTGTCAAGTGAGCCAGTCCTGCCCAGGGCTTTGGCAACCAACATAATGAGCTGCACAGAACTGCATTGAAACATTTAATTTTTTATGAAACTAAAGTCAAAACCTCAGTATTTTGAAAAATTAAATACTCTTACAATACAAATATATATACTGATGTGATATGTGCTGATAAAATGGTGATACCAAACTTTTTTATTGATTTTTTCTAAAGCTTACGTAGAGACCTGCAAAACAAGCATATGAGCAGAAGCATGTCTATTTCATCTGATGAGTAGCATTTCTTGGAGGAGAAACCTCTTCCTTTATGGATTTCTGGGTTTCAAGAGATAATTTTGAAGAACAGCAACAACTTTTAGAACCTTTTATATTTTTCAAGCCCTTCATTTAAATCATCTGAAATTGAACAGAGAGATTTTTTTTGGAGGTTCTTTACATTGCTTTATTATGTTTGGCCAGAGAAAGCAAAAGTAAATATGTAAAGGTTCTAAATCTGGCAGCTAATTTTGCCAACAATACATACCACAACTTCAAAATTTTAAAAAGTGTTCATCTCTAATTTTACTAAAAACTTTATGGAAAGAGCCATTGCCACTCTGCTTTCCAAACTCAAGTCTCCAGTAAAATATCAACCTTGTGGGACTCTGGAAATTATGTCCTAGAGCTAGACTCTTACTTTAACCATGAAAACACTGGAGTGACAATGCTTTCTGTATCAAGTTATTGTTAAGGAAACTGTGACATTGGGGAACTGGTGGGATATTAAATCTCAAGTCTCATGTATGAAATCTTGATACTTATAGGTACTTTGGATCCATAAATATTATTATGCCTCTTATTTGAAAACCTAGATTTAAAAAAAACTGGCCTTAAGCTAACCCTTTAGCTTTTTATAGGGAGAATTCCAACTTAGGTTGATCTGAGCCTTTCTCTCCTGGAAGACTTGGCCAACATTCTGAAGTTGGCATCTTCAAGCCCATAGGAGGAAAGAATACAAGCTCCACATTGAAGACATCATCAAGGTACTTGGCAAGTGTGTATACTCTGTTGCAATGCCTAGAGTTTCTCCTGCTTATGAAACCCCACAGTTCTCTTTATATAGTATCTCTGAAGTCCCCCATTTTGCTCTTAAAAGTTCTCGAGTATTTGGTACAAACATGGGAATCAAGATGGCTTCAGGTGACAAAATCAACAATTCCTGGACTTACACACAAAGAAAGTCTGATTTAGTACATTTTGTCTGCATTGCAAGAAATAGTCCTTTCTTAGAAGAGTTCCACAGGAGCAAAATTTGATTACCAGACATTTCTGAAGCTTTAGAATTTTACCAAAGAGGAAATTCATATTGTAAAGATCAATAAGTTGCTTGAAGGAAGTATTCATCTAATTAGCAGAAGTTTTAGGTTTTCTTTTGCTTGGAAGAACCATAAAGTACTTTAGGTTATTATTACTATTGTTATTCGTTATTTGTTATTATTAACTTGAGATGTTAGTTTTTTACATGCCAAACTTTTACTGATGTTAACATTGGAAGACCAAAGGTGCAAGAAGGCAGCCACTGAGTTTATCCCAAACAGACTTGAGTTCTGAGGTCCCCATTGCCAGCACGGAAAAAAGTGCTGACTTGGGGCTGGGAAGCTCCACATACTGGCACTGCCCATCAATGTCTGACAGAAGAGGGGATCCCTGAGTATAATTCCTGGTGGGCAATTAGCTTGTTCACGTTGTTTTTGAGGTTTCCCTAGTTGTTGTTGGTGGGGTACAGAAGCAAGCAGAATGGGGTCAAAATTCCTCTCTTCCATCAATGGATACCATAATGGTGTGCAGCAAGGGAGTGGCCACCACATTGTAGTTGAGAACCAAATATAGTTTGAAGCAAAGTCCAGGACATTCATATCCATTTTCTGGATATCTTGGGCAACAGCTCACAGGGATGCATGCAAGGCTCATTCCATGTTATTCTGCATGGTGCACTGCTTCTGTGCAGGGAAGAGCTGTCCCACCAGCATACTGAGTACTTTCTTGTCCTTGTGGAAAGACACAAGGACAATGACACCTGGTGAGGGGAGGATGGGGACAAACAGCAGGAAAGGTAGACCCAGTCTTAGAGAGTTTACGGAAAACCTTGAGAGGTAGCTTGACCAATTGTTAGAGCACAGATGCCCTCTGGGAGGCTTGAAGTCTGGTGTTTGCCTAGAATTGGCCAGCCTCATCTCCAAAGCTTAGGAAGCCTGTTCAAATAGAGGACTCATTGTGAAACATATTTCTCACTCCCAAACTTCCCAGGCCATGTTGTACCATGAAGCCCAGACTGGGTTCCATTCTCTGAAGCACTGGATTATGGGAGACAGAAATGGGGGCAGAGCATCATGTGTCAGAGTTGGTGTGTTCAAGACTGCCCTGGGGTGCTCTAGGCTTGAGGGCAAGAATGAGGAGCTCCAGCCTAGGTAATGTAGCACAGGCCATGCCCTGATAACTTTGGGTTTCTCAAAAAATAAACTCCCAGGAACTCTTTATATCACTGTAGTGTCTTCACACACATGACAGATTCTGGTTTTAGTGGTCACCAACCCCTGCAGTGACACCCTGGAGACCTCACCTGTAAAACTTAGGCTTTGGAAAAGGTTCAGAATCCAAACCTCAGAAGGTACAGAGTTTCTGGATTTTGCTTTTTTAAAATAACAGTCGTAGCTCTATAGTCTTTCAATATTTAATGTTGCAATATAAAATTGGACAAAATATTATGCATATATGTATATTTATATTTTTATATATTTACATACATGCATTGATGGATCTATCTATTTAATTCATCTTTCTCCTCCCTCTTCTCTCTCCCCCCTCTCTAATCTGTTCTTTGTAGATAATAAGAATTTGAAGTATATATTTGAAGAATAATCTGTTCTTTGAAGATAACAGTGGAATGTTTCTTTGTCATCCCAAACTATTTTACTAAGCATGTTTTGCTGTGTAATACCTCTCATTAATCTCACCTAGGATTTGATGCATCATTTGAAATACTTTTTCATCTAGCTGAGGTTATTTATTGATGTTTCTCCTCTTACACTTTTCACCTCCTGTGAAATGCTTAGCAATTTTGTTTCTTATACTGCTGGCAGACACTTAACACTCATTTCCTCCTGTAAATATATACTTGTTTTCCTCTGAGCTTAGGCATCTTTCTATTTGTAGTTCTCTTTTTCAGTTTCTTTAGTATTTTATGTGTTGACACAATCTATTGTGATTTAAACCCATGCACCCTACTTCCCACCTGTCATGAAATATTCTAGGTACTGTTATGTTATGTAATGTTATTGTTGTTGTTTTTTAATCTGAGTGTCCATTGAGAAAAGAGGAAACAAACATTTCTCACCTACCACAACAAGAATACTGATTAGATGTGCCATCTCCTGTAACCAGGCAAGGCTTCCAGTAGAGGAATTAGAACATCAAACCCACCACATAACCCTTGACCTTCACAATTTTTCCTGCCTACAGGATGCGCTGGGCGAGTCAAGGTGGCACAGAAATTGTAGGAGTGTCTGAATAATTGGTCGTTCCATCCTGAGACCCATGCAACAAAAGGGAGCACACTTCTGACACTGCCTGGAGCTGCCTGGACTCAGAGGTTAGATGTCTAGGATAGAACCAAACATGCCTGCCCTTCACCCCTGAAGAAGTCAATGTAATGACGCCTAATACATTCTTCTATTCTCAGAGATTGGTGCTTGGCCCAATTGTCATTAGAGAAGCTTTAACTCCTGGAAAGAGATGCAGAGACCCAGAGCCAAATATTGAGCAGAACTCAGGAACTCTTTTGAAAGAACGGGAGGAAGGTCTATTGCAGCCAGAGTGGTCAAGTACACCACAAGAAAACCCCCAGCATCAGCTAACCTGGGCTCATGGGGACTTACAGAGACTGAACCAACAACCAGGGAGCCTGCATGGGACTGACCCAGGCCCTCTGCACGTAAGTTACAGTTTTATAACTTGGCCTTCTTGTGGACTCCTACCAGTGGGAACTGGGACTGTCTCTGACTCTTCTGCCAGCTTCTGGGACCCTGTTCTTCATAGTAGGTTGCCTCATCCAGCCTTAATAGGAGGGGAGGTGCCTATTCTTTTCTTTTTTATTTAAAAAGTTTATTTTTTTAATTTTACATACAAACCACAGTTCTCCTTCCCTCCCCTCCTACTACTAGGCCCCAACTTCTCCCCACACTAACCCTCATCTACTTCTCAGAAAGGGTAAGGACTCCCAGAGGGAGTCAATATAGTCTGCATATCAAGTTGAGGCAGGACTAAACCCATCCACCATATGAAGGCTGAGCAAGGTATCCCTCTATAGGGAATGGGCTCCAAAAAGACAGTTAATGCATTAAAAATAAATCCTGGTCCCACTGCGAGAGGCCCCACAATCTGCCCAAGTCATATACTGTCATCCACCTTCAGAGTGCCTAGTTTAGTCCCATGCAGGTTTCTAACTGTCAGTCCAGAGCCAATGAGCTTCCAGTAGCTCAGGTGTCTCTGTGGGTTTCCCCATCATGCTCTTGACCCCTTTGCTTATATAATCCCTCCTCACTCTCTTTGACTGGACTTGTAGTTTGGGCCAGAATTCTGTGCCTTTTAAAAGTTTCTGTCACTTAACTTTTCTATTTTTCTCATTTATTCATTGTATTTTATTCTTAGAAGTAGATGGCACAGTAGCAAATTTACTGGAATTTTAGGAGACCAAATGCAGATGGATACTGGTTCCAAATAGTATCATTGTAAGGAAAGCTGAAGATCCAAGACATTCACGATAAATATTTCCCCTCTTTCAATGACATAAAAATGCTTTTGCTTAAGGTTCACTAATGAGTGAGTACATCCCCTGCTTATCCTTCTAGGTTTGTGTTGCCTCACACAGGAGGATATTCTCCAAATTTTAGTGTATCATTTTTTCTTACTGCTGTGTAGTACTCTATTGTGTAGATGTACCACAGTTTGTTAATCTATTCCTCAGTTGAGGGGCATCTAGGTTGTTTCTAGGTTCTTGCTATCACAAATAATGCTGCTATGAACATAGTTGAGCTAATGCTTTGGGGGTGTGAATATGCATCTTTAGGGCATATGCCCAATAGTGATACTGCTGGATCCTTGGGGAGATTGACTCCCAGTTTTCTGAGGAACCGCCATACTGCATTCCTGAATGGCTGAACAAGTTTACACTTCTGCCAACAATGGAAGAGTTGTATCCTTTGCTCTGTATCCTCTCCAGCACAGGCTGTCATATTCTTTTTTTTTAAGATTTATTTATTTACTATGTTTATAGTATACAGAAGAGGGTACCACCAGATGTCATCACAGATGGTTGTGAGCCACCATGTGGTTGCTGAGAATTGAACTCAAGACCTTTGGAAAAACAGTCAGTGCTCTTAACCTCTGAGCCATCTCTCCAGCCCCGGCTGTCATATTCTTACTACAACTTGATTTGCCATGTTTAGTTGATATCCATGAAAGGCCTACTCTTTTATGAATAGAAAGAGAGGAAGAGTGAATGTGGATACCGAGGGGAGGTGAGGGAGAAGGAGAGAGGAGAGGGAAATTATGGACAGAATGTAAAAAATAATAAAATATTTTTGAAGTTTTTTTTTTTAAAGTTTTGCTTCCCCTTGCTCATGATATCTCCTTTACTGGAATGTTGGCATTCTGTTTTTCTTCAGTTGCTGTCATTCTTGATTTCTGAGTCACCTTTCTTTTCTCCTGGAGATAAACCTAGAGCTGCACTGGATTTGACTTCCTTAGGAAGTGGAATATCTTAAAAGTTATTCATATTTATATCTATAAAGAAAGGAAAACTATAGCTTTATTGTTTGGGTGCTGGATGAGAAATCCACTGTCCTGCAGGAGGAGTCAGGTGGGGCTCTCTGGGCAGCCTTAGCAGAAAGCAGTTCCAGAGTAGGTGATGATTTCATTTTCTGTGATGATTGCAGCAGCACAAATTTAGCCTAGGACAACTCTCAGTCCCTGCTTTCAGTATGCTGTTAGGCTAATGCACACAGAGGGCCATGTGAGCATGCAGTTGTAGTTGGACAATTCCCTCCTACACCCTGCAGACCATGCCATGGGACATGTTAGCAAGGTTAACACTTCCCCTCCTTGCCCCTTAATCCTACTGTTAATTACACATCATGAACCTCCTTCAACATTTGCAAATGTCCCATACTGTTATCATTCCTAGGGGCTTTGCTATTGATATGGATGGATAACTCTAATTTAGTAATTCCCTGATTGCTGTACATTCTAATTGTTCTAGCTTTTTGATATAGAACTATAGCATTATCTTTCATTTTCATCTGGAATTATTAGTTCAGTTGAAAATTGTTTTCTCTGAATATTTTTGATGTCTTGGTATGTTTTGCATATTTGGGGGATTTTTCCCCTATAGTATCAGACTTTGGTTTACCTTTAAAATACTTCTTCAATATACAAATGTTTATTCTTACAATTATTTCTTTCATAATTTTCAGGAGTGTTTTGTTATTCTGTAGTATTTAGGTTTAAGTTTAATGTTTTTTTAATTTTCTTTTGTCCTTTGAGTTTATGGAAACATGAGGGCATTTAAGATCATGTTTGCATTTGTTAGTTTTCATCACTGTGATTATATTTGTTCAGGAAAACAAGATATACTTGCTGAAAATGTTCTTGTCTAAAGTAAAAAGTTCCAAACTAATACTTTACAAAACTAAGTAAACTAGAAAACCAGAATGAAGGAATTTAAGTGATTTGGGTTCAGGGTAGGGGGTGACTTCTTTGATTAGTGCTTGACTTGCAAGCCTGAGGACCTGAGTTCTGACCCCCAGTACCCATGTATAAAGTCAGCTGTGGTGAAGTATGCCTGTACTTCCAGTTACTAACATATGCTAGATAGGTAAATGCCTGGAAGTTTGAGGGCCAGTTACCCTGACCTACTTGGATAAATTCCAAGCAAAAGGTGTAAGATATCTGAGGACTAATGTCCAGGGTGGTCTTCTGACCTTATGTGTACTCTGAACAGGCATAGTCTGACCCACAAAACTGCATGCATACACACACATACACACACACAAAACCACACACTTTTATGCATATACAATACATATTATGTATACATCAATATTTAAAAAGAACTAGAGTTACTTGACATTTTAGTTATTGATAAAAGCAAAACTCTGAAACACTGCAGCAAAGAAATTTATATTATTTTCATTGGTACTCAAGACAAATTTTTATCCAGGAGCAGTGTGGTGAAAGTCAGGTTACTTGCTGTAAAGGCTCTTCAAGGCTTTTGGAGATGTTTTCATGCACAGATGTCCAAGGTGGATGTGGAGTTAATGCGGGTGTAGGCACTGAGCCAGTGAGACTGGATGCTACAGGCCTCTTCTTTGGTCTTTCCACCTGGTGGTTTTTAAAACTGGTTGTCCCTACTGAGAAATAATAACTGCTTCACCAGAGGGAATGCAGTCTTCACAGTTGACAGTGTTCCCTAATGTTTTTAGGACCCTCCTATTTAAGTTAAATCAATTAAGAAATTAAACAAGGCAAATATTATTTAGTATAGAGATAATTAAGTAGTACATGTCAAGTGATATTCCATGATATTCCAAATATTATAAATAACATTATCTGAGGAGATTTAAACCCAACCTAAGGGAAAGCTGGTAAGTAGAACAAATCTCCCATAAAACACTCCACCCTTTCTTCTTGTCAAATCCCCCAGATGTGCGCCAAGTGATCTGGGTTTCCATTAAAAGTTCAAAAGATGAAATCCAGATGTTTCTTTCAGTCCTATGCCCTTTGACCCCTGATGCATTTACTTGCTCTCGGAGATTTTGGTCACATGACTGAACTTTATGCTCTAGCTAAATAGCTCTGAAATGTACCCTATGATAATGGACCGTAGAGTTGTTTGGGTTGGGGATCAATTTCATGTCTATGAAGTGTTGCTGAGACTTTAAGAAGTTCCCTCTTTCAGTTCTTTTCAAAAGAATGTCTGTGTTTAAGTCATGTTATCACTATTCTATCTGGAATTTTAAGTGCTAAACATTTTAAGTGCCAAATCTTTGACCCACTTAGGTAATAGAGGGTTGAAATGGATAAAGGTACTAATAAAGCATAAATATCTTCCCGAGTGTCAGAATGTCTTCCATAGACACTATTGTGATGAGCTAGATAAATATCCAAAGAAACAATGTGCTCTAAAGTATACTTTTTGGCTTCTAAGAATCAATCAGAAAAGCATATGCCTCTACACAAGACAGCAACAAAACATGCTGTGATGGGAAAAATAAACCCTACATCCTCAGTACAAATGCATTAGCTCACATCCGTACAGTAATGATGGCATCTTTAGGAAAGTGAAAAACAAGTGTTTAGGACAGTGAGCATTTACAATGGTGACTGTTTAATATGCACAGAACTCCAAGAAATAACCTTAGGGTGTGGTCTGTGAGCTCAGCTTACTCTAGTTTTGAGCAGTTACCAAACTGATTATAAGTTGTATTTATAAATTTAAATTATTATTAGGGAAATAATAGAAAAGATGTTCATTTTTAACATTTTCAGAGGTCTTTCAAAATACTACTGTTGGGGACATCAAGACACAGCCAAGTGGATAAATTATTGCCTGCTATGAGAGCATATGGACCTATGTTTGGGTTCCAGGCACACAAATAAAAAAGAAAAGCCAGTGGGGTGCCATGCACTCATATTATCTCCCCATCTCCTCAACCCTTGTAGTGAGGGAAGATACATGAGAGTCCCCAGGGTTTGCTGACTAGCCACTCTAAACAGAGGGATGAGATCCAGATTCAGTAAGAGACCGTGTCTGAAAAAGTAAGAAGGAGGTACACATCCATCCATTCATGCCCACATATATATGGGTCATGATTTTATACTACAAATCCTTGGTAATTGAAGGTAGGGTTGCATTATCAAAAGAAATTCTTTTTCACAGTAGACTTCTTGCTGGCTTTGAGTAAGATTGGTAGAGATAAAGAATTGATGGCAGGAACTGAGATGGAGTCTTATGTTTTCTAACATTTTTACAACTTAGGTTTTTATTGAAAATAGATTTTTTCCATACAATATATTCTGATTATTCTTTTCCTCCTTCCAGATCTTCCTAAGCTTCTTTTTCTCTCTTCGCCTTAGAAGACAAAGAGGCATACAACAACAATAATAATAAATAAAAAAACAATCATTTTGGGGTAGGGGACAAAAGCATATTGGCCCAACTGAGAAATATTAAGAAGAAATCGATTCTCATAGACAAAGGTGGTTTTCAGCAGTTACTTGCATCAGTTTTCAATCTTTACCTTAGAATTTATAATTGGGGGAAAAACTGTTATAGAAATGATAAGCTCTGCTGGTATCTGTAGAAGACAGATCTACCAAGAGGAACATCGAGTATCAGCCTGGTCCTCTGAGAACACGAAGTAATCCCATGGACTTCATACAGTTTATATGGAATGGGAAATTGACCCTCCCCTTGATGCTCTGGTTCCTCTGCTCATGAGGAGGTGGATTACTATAGGGAAGGTGAATAATGGGTTCTTCTCTTTGCTTCCTTAACTAGGAAGATGACTTTATCACCTGTAAGTATGAATAGGCTCCTACTTCGATGTACTTCTTGGTGATGAGTGGGTTTTTTGTGTTTGTTTTTTGGGTTTTTTTTTTTTTTTTTTTTTTTTTTTTTTTTTTTTTTTTTTTTTTTTTTTTTTTTTTTTTTTTTTTTTTTTTTTTTTTTTTTTTTTTTTTTTTTTTTTTTTTTTTTTTTTTTTTTTTTTTTTTTTTTTTTTTTTTTTTTTTTTTTTTTTTGCAAATAAATGTTCTACAGTGAAGTCACTTATTTTTTTTTTTTCTAGGAACCAGATATCTCTAGGCAGTTTCCCAAGTGCTCAATTTCATATGGCTCTAGAGATTTGCTCATTTCAAGGGAACTGGTTTATAATGACATGAGCCACATAACACTATTGACTGGCAAACAAATCAACTTTCAGTGCTCTACCAGCAAAGTGGAGAAACAGGGCCAATTATTTGGGTAAAATGACATGTATAATTGGCTATCTAGTTCATTGACTCACTTAATCACGCATTTATTTAGCATCACGGCTTTTTGTCTTTCAGAGCATGTAACGAAGTCAACATGACCAGACTCAGTGCAAGACGTCCTCTAGAAGGCTTGCTGTCACCAAGATTCATCAGGGTGACTGTGTGGTGGTCCCGTGTTGACTTAGTAAATTAGCAAAACACTTGTAGTTCAGCTAACATTAACTCTGGTAATAATCTAATACTACTACATAACTACTGAACAAAACTGTAGACTTGACCACTCTAAGGTATGAGTGAGGAGAAGATATTTATTGTAGATATAAAATTGAGACATCTGGAAGAGTTTAGAACCGAGAGAAAAAGTAATTGGACTCGGCCAGCAGAATAGACTGGGCCTCGAGAGGAAATCAAGAGAGGAAGAAAAGAGAGGGGCAAGAGTAGGGACCAGGGACCAAGAGCAGAGGACCACAAAACCCCAAGAGGGTGCATGATCAAGATGACAGGCTCATATAGGAAAGAGAATTTGGGGGAAAATTAACAAAGCTCTGGTTTGAGAGGTTTAAGGTAGGGTATGGGTGTAGCTCAGAGGAGCCACAAGTACTGAGTGAAATGAGACATTTCCATATGCTAATAGGCCCCCACCTGGGTTTCTTTGGGATCTGACAACTATTCCTTTAGAAAAATAGTTGAAAAACTGGTGCAAGTTTAAGGTGGTCTTATCTCCTATCTACTAACAACTAAATTAGATAACTAAGATTCCCTCCTGAGAGTTTTGACATAGGATCCATTTGCTCTTAGTTCTCCTGTTTCAGTTCTAATTCTGTTGTCATTCTTTGTCCTCTATTAGATCCTGACTTCCCCCTTGAACTCTGTTCTCCTCCTCAGACAGCATGGCTGTGAGTGAACACTCCCATCCTCCTCAGACAGCATGGCTGTGAGTGAGCACTCCCCTCCTCCTCAGACAGCATGGCTGTGAGTGAGCACTCCCCTCCTCCTCAGACAGCATGGCTGTGAGTGAGCACTCCCCTCCTCCTCAGACAGCATGGCTGTGAGTGAGCACTCCCCTCCTCCTCAGGCAGCATGGCTGTGAGTGAGCACTCCCCTCCTCCTCAGGCAGCATGGCTGTGAGGCAGGTAGAATAATTGGTATGTTGAGATGAAGTGAAATTTCTCATTCACTTTTACTTGTCTTCTCAGGCAAGGAAGAGGGGAGGGAGTTGGTCATTCTGATAATAGACAGTGTTTGTGCTTCTTTCAAATCTTTAAGTCACAGAAACAAGCCATAAATCGATGGAAATACAACTTGGTTTAACATTAGGAGTCCTCTCTATTCTAGCCTGTGTCTGATAACAACAGGTTCAAATGAACACATGGTTCATTTGGCCACTGTAAACCAGTCAGTTACAACTGAAGCCTGAGAGGAAGGTAGTTAGCTCATCTCATCTCCACTCAGGCTCTGTGTGTTTTCTTTCACTGCCACATAAAAGGCTGGGGTAACAGAGAGTTCAGACAGCCAAAGGAATAAGATAAATGTTGCATAACTGAGAAGTGATAGATATACTTTCTAGTCTTAGAAAGAGTTAAGTTCATTTCCCTTTATTCCCACTAACTTGTCATGTTGAGAAATTCTTTGCTGAGTCCCTTACTCCTGAGGGTCCAGTGACCCAGATTGATGACACTATTCTAGGTTGTCACTGGGACTTCATCTTGACCCTTCTGTGGTAGAATATTTACCTGAATCTGATGAAATGTCCCATTGCTAGCTAGCCAAGCCTGTTGGACAGGACCCAGTCTCAAAATGGCCCTTGTTTTCTGCACAGACCCCTTCAGTTCATGAGAAAGCCTTTCATACCTTCTGTCTCTCCAAGTCAGGGAGAGTGAGTACCTCTCTTCTCACCTCCAAAAAAGCAGCCAGTTTTCTCTATCTGCAGATTTCTGTGACCCAGGTCAGAGTCAGGTCACTATTTCAAGAATCAGTCCTTTACTAGATGGCATAGGTCAAGCTCTAACTAGATCTTGAACCCCACCTCTCCACTTAGTTTGTGTAAGGAAGAGCAGCCTGAATCTACTCACCCATGATAAAGGGCAAAGAAGACAACACAAGTATACCCTCCAAACACACACACACACACACACACACACACACACACACACACACACACACACACACACACGAGGAATTTAATTTTGCTGACACATATAAAGATTATTCTTCTTTGTGAACAGAGTTTATGAGTTTCTCATCCAGTCCTGCATCCTGTAACAATGTCCATCACATGTCATAGTGCACCTAACATTCATTTTATTCCTCTCTCACATAGAAAGATGGCTTCTCAGCATGTTCTGTAAGCACATGTCACTTAGCAAATTCTGCTTTCACAAATGCAGTCTCTCTGCATTCAGTATGTCCCATGGACTATCACACAGACTGCACAGATTCAGTAGATCACCTGCCAGAGACTGGCCCAAGGTTAACAAGTACTGGAAGGCATTAAAAATAAACCTGAAGTGGTCATTAAAGGCTTGGCTTTGCACAGAGCCCTCTCTCTCTCTCTCTTTCTCTTTCGTTTTAAGCACTGATCAAAGTGGTAGGGTAACAAACTTCAATCAACTAACAACTCTTCTAGAAGAGGTCAAAACTGGTGATGAACAATGTTCATGAAATCAAGACATCAATGGTTCACTTTAAAATCAATTTAAATGCAAGAGTTAAAAAGTCAACTCAATGCCCAAATTCTCAGACAGAGAAAAATACATTTTAGATTTTTTAATTTACAGTGTCATAGACTTTAAAGGGACATTTAAAACATGAAGTTTCCAAGTTGACCAGAACAAGTCACAAGTACTTGTTCAATGCAATTGAGTGCTTATGAAAAAAAATCACATCATCCATTAGCTTTATACATTTTATAATGTATAAACACAGAACACTTACTTTTGTTAAGCCAGGGCAGAGTACACTGGGCTGCAGCCCTCACATAAGCAGTGTAAATTAATTGGTCCCAGCTTGCCTTGCCGGTGTTGAGTCAACATGGTCTGGCTGCCTTCTGTGAGATGCCAAGGAAGAGATCAAAGCCTGTGGAGAATGACCCCTACTTTCCCCAAATATATGTGGTTTTCTGGAAATCTATATCCCCCACATTTTAAAATGTCTTTGAGTAATTCTGAGGAGATGGTGCATATCGCTTTGTTTGCCTCTATTTGCACAGCCATCTGAAATAGAATGGAGCTGGATCTTGGGGCCTGACTTTCCCTTCATGGATGGTCAGATGTCAGCCTGTCTCCTAGAAACAGTGTTAAGAAAGATACAGACCATCTGAGCCAAACATGCTCAAATTAACATTATTATTACTATTGGGTTAATATTTTAGGTTATATGTCGCTGCTTTATATAACATAATCATTTTAGTTTTTTATAAATACATGCTTCAGTATGTCACTGGACATAGTCACAACTTACTCATCTTGGCCACATACACTCTGAATATTAATTACTATTAGTCATGTTAATAACCACTAATAGTATTAACAATTACAAAATTGATCAATAGAATTCCAATTAATTATTATTATATATAATTATCATTATATATCTCATTGCAGTCAGTGAATATGTCATAATACTCATAATACTCATGTTAACATTCATAGTTAATTGGCATCAAATACTTTAAAGCTCACATACATAGCAGATATGCTGAGTTAATATTGTTAATATCAATATTAGTAGCCATTATTAACATTACTATTGAACATGTATTTTATTATGATCAATGCATATAGCATTATATTCATTCCTTTAGACAATCATACATGTAAGCAGTTCTGTGGCATGACATAAGTCACAGTTTTGTGCAGCCATTAATTACTATCATGGATGCTATAAAACCCTTCTGTTTTATTCAGTAACAACTAAAACTCAACAATAACTCCCCTTAATTCCTGCCCCTGAATAATAATAATATTAATTTTGGGAGAAACACAGATCAACCAAAACACTACTGAGGTTTGGTCCTCACTGTACTTCTTGGGGAAATTCTGACAGATGACTATGTAGAGGGCATGCCTTCTCATGCACCAGATAATCAAAGGCTAAGGGGGTTGGGATCCTTTGACTCAGGTAAACACTTTTTAAAATCATAGTGTTTGTTAAACTTTTTCCTTAATTTTTAAACAAATGAAGTATGAGCAGAGAAATGGAAGGATGCATGACCATGACCCAACCTGGGAAATAATTACCTGGCTTTCAAGAAAAGCTACAAAATGGGATGCTTGTTCAGGTAGGAGATCCCCAGCCTGGGTCACGACAGCAGAGGCAGATGACAAGTCATAAAGTAGTAAAGTCATTGTGAAGTCCATCCTTCCCAGGCCTCCCAGGAAGGACCCTCCTATCAGCATGGCAGTGCAAAAAGAAGATTCATTTTAACTAGTTGAGGAGCTCCAGGGGACCAACAAAAGCAAACAAGCCCTTGCATCCCCACCATAAATCGTCTTTAGCTGAACGATGTCTGGTTGCTTTCTGGAAAGAATGTTCTTCGCGGAGTTGCAGTTTGCCAAGGGTCATATATGACAGAAATGAAGTGTCTCTGGCAGTGATTGAAAGGGTTCCTACTGTTTGTGGACAGTGCTAGGAGTGGAAAGGCCAAATCTGTTGACCAGAAACCAGCAGGCACTGGTAAACTTTCCCCAAGACTTACTAAACTTAGAGTCACCTCTGCTCTCCCACCATTCCGTCAGACCTGTGTGGGGAAAACTGATATTATAATTGCTAATCTCAGCAAGAGCCTAATGGGCAACCTGAAGCTTTTGGGGCCTTTGGTGCAATTAGGGCGGAGGGCAAGACTAGCAGACAGGACATGGCGGGCCCCGCCCTCTCCTGCCAAGCCAACCAGCTAAGGTTTCACCGCAGCCTCTTGCAGACAGGTAACTGAGCAGCACTGGACTCTTGCCTCTGCCTCCAGTGGGGAAAATGATTCCTGCCCAAACTGGCTGGGAGCTATTAAAGGTTTAAATGTCACCTCAAAAGAACCCTTTGCTAAACTTTAAGTGCTGGCGTCTGGAGGGCTGTACCAGGCAGGATTTGCCCCTCCCAGGGAGTCTAGGGAGCTGAGAACTATTTAAATGTGTGGTTTCTCCACCTCTCCTTTTCATTCTTTTTTCTTTCAGGGAATTATCACTGTACTTTCAAAGGCAGCATTTGTAGGGCAACCAGCACCTGCAGGATGGAACTTCCCAAAGAATGCTCTCTTGGCTGAGTGTATAATTTCATTTAATCCTAAATAGCCCTGTCTACCTATTGTCAACAAATTCCCTTTAATCTTAACCACCACTTACAAGAATATTTACTATCAAAAGGAGACAAATCACTATTTAAATGTGGATTTACTCAAGTCTGAAACTATGACAGTGACATAAGGTAAAATGATAATATGTAAATAAAAACTGGAGACAGATTTATCCCTGGGGAATGCTGGGCAGAGCAATGGATTAAAGTCATATGTGATCTGCTTTGAGTGGCCTCATTCAGACCCCGCATTCAGTTATGACCAACAATGCCATTCATTCTGCTTACTTCAATTTATTTGGTCCCAGTTCTCAATGACCCACTGTTACCAAAAGTATACCTCTTGTAAGTAGACCTTGATGTTTACAGCACTTTGGAGCAAAATAGATGCAAACTGCATATTATTTATGGGTGTTCAGTCTTTGTGTGCGGGCATTTGCAGGAAGAGTGAATACAGGTGGAATTAGATTAGAAGATGCATGTCAGCTCAGATTGCTTGGTTACCAGAAACTAACTAGGAGAGAGAGAGAGAGAGAGAGAGAGAGAGAGAGAGAGAGAGAGAGAGAGAGAGAGAGAGAGAATACCACCCCAAGACAACAGCATTCAAATACTGTATGTGATCCTGAAATCCTCTCAATGAGTTGAAAGGAAATCTATACCAGATGGCATGTTCCTACATCTGCCAAATATATCAACTATTCCTGACTCTTAGTGATGGGCAACCATGCCAAGGGAGTGATGCTTTTCATCTTCTTCCTATATTTATTAAAGACAGTGTGACTTTCTGAACATTAAATTCTTAATTTATTACAGTAAAATTAGAATAGTTACAAATCGATTTCTTTTCCAAAAATGTAGTCATCAAGCAATCCATGTGCTATGTTCTTTGGCAACAGTAGCCTAATGAACCTAGCCCAGAACTGGGAAGTTATAGAACACATAATCTATCAATGCTGTACATGGTAGTGATACCTTCAGTTAGGAACATCTCAACCTCAAATGCAAAATGTAAAAATAAAATTGAAATTGGGCTAGAAGATTTCTACTTGCTGTCAAACTTTCATGATGCCCAATGGTTCTACACAGGCTACAGTGTGGTAAAAGCATTGCCAGTCTAACATAACATTGAACTCTCCCAGCCATAATACTAACTTACCAGACAAGATGTGCTCATTGGTATAATGGTAGCACCACCATTATGGGAGCACTCAGCTGCACCCTAATTGGATTTATAGCTTGCTCTACAAGATGGAATATATGTATAATGCAATAAACTTGGTCCAACATCCTGAAGAGTGACTGAAGAGATCTTAGATCCTAGGGAAGCAGGAGACTAAATATTGTTGCTTATTAACTGACATAATATGAACTCATCCTCTAAATATCTGTTTATAAACACAGAAGCTATTCTCACCCTTAAACAAAGAAACCTGTTCTTGCAGTGAACTGAGGTAAATATTAACACCCATGGCTTCACACAATGTTGAAAAAAAGTACAATTGAGGCCTCAGCCCTGAAGGAGACATTGACCATGCTGTTTAGGAGCACAGACAACATTGTAACATGGGGCAAAAAAGAATATAAGTCTGCAGAATTGGGGAATTACTTTGTAAGATATTTTCTAAGCATGACATGGCCATGGCAAGTATGAACTCGCAGTAGCTATTTAGACCAGGCACTGGATCCACAGAAGTTGCCCTCCCCAACAGTCAGCTGTGGAAGAGGAAGACTGCTGACCTATTGGCAATGAGTGAATTCTAGGAGAAGGCAGGCATACCCACTGCTGAGACCCGCAGGCTCTGATGGGGACTTAGTTGGGATTTTTGTTGCTGGAATAAAACACCAGAAGCCAAAGTGACTTATGTTTATGAGTGCTGAACCTGCATGTTGGTTTGTGTGCCATGTAAATTCCAAGTGTCCTTAGGGGTCAGAAGAGGGTGAGTCTCAGGGACTGGAGTTAGAGATGGTTGTGAGCTGTCATATGGGTGCTGTGTTGTGGATTGAACCTGGGTCCTTTGGAGGAGTGGACCATTCTATAGCCATCTCTCTAGCCCCATGCCAATGTGGTCTATCCATAACTAGATATGGAAATGAAAAGAAGAGCCATATGCATCGGTATCTTCTACCCTAGGAAACAACAAAAGATCCAACTATCTGATTAATTTATAAAAAAATCTTTCTTTGAAGTTGTTGTCTCCTCATATAGTTTAATTATATAATATTTTATTGTGTCGCTTGCTTTCTTATCAGCTAAGGTTGACTTTAAATTTGTGTCATTTCAGGGACTCAGCAATTAAAGTCAAACAATTTTTTTTAATTTTTAAAAATATTTATTCTTATTTTATGTGAATTGGTGTTTTGCCTGCATGTATAACTGTGTAAGGGTATCAGATCTTGGAATTACAGACAGTTGTTAGCTGCCATGTGGATGCTGGGAATCAAACTCAGGTCCTCCAGAAGAATAGTCAGTGCTCTTAACCACTGAGCCACCTCTCAGCCAAAGCTTAATTCCTCTTGAGAAAGAGGTAGAAAAGCTGAAGTGAAGGAAAAGATCTCATCATTAAATATCATTGGCTATAAGTGGCAGATTAGTTTTCACTGTACGAAATTTATCTACATGTTACTTTAAAGCTGGTGATATCTCCCATCAGTCTGGTCTGACCTTGTCTTCAGGGGGTTCATATGCACAGCTGATTGTCTTACAGTGGGTAAAACAAGACACTAATTCACCTAAGAAGAAACTTCATCAACACAGAGGCCCAAATGCTGTGATTCATTAACATACTTGAGTTGAATTACATATGAATATTCAGAGGTTAGTAGTAGAGGTAGCCAGAGCTTCCAAATGATTCCAGCAAGCTAATTTATCAATGCTGATTCGGGTTTGAGTGTCTTACGATAATGGACTTCCAAGCTCCATTCTTTTTGGTAGCCTCTGAAAGACATGCACATTTCAATTTGTTGCTAGGTAGTTTTTTTTTTCTTTAATGAATTATGTGTAATTTCAGCTATTTTCTGATAATTTAAGTTTTTTGTAAACTTGACAACATGTTCATCAAATAAACAAGACAATAACAAAGGAGATAGCATTTTTGGGTTAATGTCAGTTTAAGCAGTCATGCATGCCAAAGTGGTAGACAGTCAATAAAAAAAAAATGGTTTTGCATTGAAGTGTATTTTTAAGTTTGGAAAACTACAACATTTGTGATAATGACCAAGTGAGAACTAAGAGTCTTTATTCAGATTGGACATAATAACACTTGGGGACAGAACATTTTGCATGAATATTCTGAGTTGCAGGATTAGGGAGTATAATGGTAGAGATGACATCATTAAGTTAAATGAGCATCATAAAGATCAAGACTCACCCTGAAGAAAGTAGCTAGGATGATGTCCTTACTTGGTCACCAAAGAGAATCCACAACAAGTGATGGGCTTACGTTAACAAGCTAATATTTCATCCGTGGATAGCAGAGTGTTAATGGCTAAATATGCCGGTGGAGGAAAGAAGCCCATATGCAGCTATTTGCCCAACACAACTTCGCTGTCATGGCCTATTAAAACCAGTTTACACGAGCATGTCGAATTTGATGAATATGTATGTGACCCTTTTCAGAGTCATCACTCATTGGGCTATGGCCCCCATGGCAGGAAAAACAGCACCTCTCATTAAACACAGCATGAGTTACAGGCATGTTATGTTAATATTTCTTCAGAACTTTAGGGGGTTTTCGTCTTGTTCTAATAAATTGTGTGAAGAAAGTAATTTAAAAGTATAATTGATTGAAAAACACCCCCTTTACCCTATATTTTCTCCTTCATTATTTTAGGTAGTCTGTGCATTCTGGGAAGTATTTTCCTCAGGAAGTTGCAGGACATGGTTATGGACTGTGCTTTGTGTCACTTATTCGTGACTCCTGAGGTGGGACCTCTCCTTAGTGGGAATTTTAGGAAGTCTAAACAGAAGATCTGCATGTGTGGAATATTATAAGCCATGAAAGGCAAGGCTCTCCGTGAATCCCTGGAAGACAAATAAGTCATTTATTAACTCACAGTTCTTCCCAGTGGGTGGGGTGTCATGTGGTAGTCAAAGAATGATCTCTGTGCCAATGACGACTGCTATTGAAAATTAATTAAAATTAAAACTAATGTGATTTTTGTACTAAGAGCCTTTCTGAACATTCATCTTAAATGTCATGTGTAGAAGCTCCAAATAGTGTGTAAAAATATTTAAAAGGCCTCACAGAACCTTTGGCCTCACTCCTGCCAAGGCTTCATATATTTGCCTTTTTCCCATTCTCACTCAGTTTCATGTGACCTTCCTTAGTGTCTGACCAGCAGGGTTTATCTAAGGGTAGGCATCCTGGTTAACGTTTATCTGAAATATCTAAAAGGTCTAGCTCATTGTCTGCCATGCAAATTATAGTGAACCCCATATTAATGATATGTTTAACCTAAACCATTGGGAAGTGCTTTCTCTGTGTCTGCTAACACACTTAGTGATTTTTAATTTATTGATGGGGCAGGTGCCTCATAGATCTGGCCACTGTTGGAGGCAAGGCCTGAAGAATAGAGGCTTTGGCTGAGGAGGGTGATGCCTCTTATGGAGATGAGTATGTTTCTGCCAGGGCTTTTGGCAGAGCTACCACAGTGCAAGAGCATGGCATTAGGAAACTCAAGTTTATGTTCTAATTCTGAATTTTCTTCTGCCTATGGGTCCATGAACACATTCTTTTTAAATTTTACTTTTCTTATGTGCAAATTACTCTGAGCTTCCAATGGTCTACATCTGTCTCCACAATGACACTCTGCTTTCAATACACTGAACCGGCCGGTTCTCAGCTGCTCTTCTTTATACTATTCTATATTTGAGGATTGGCAAAGAGGATTGATCCTAGACCTTCATCAGGAATCTGTTCTGCTTTGAATAGACTTAGTATGTCAGTGCAGTTCTCAGTCACAGACTTGAAAGGTACCCACATTTCTTTATTTATTTCAGCATTAATGTCTGTAAGTCTGCATTGAAAGCTAAGATGCACAGTGTGGTACCAGAAATAAACTTTACCTTCTAGGCATGTCTGAAGATTCCTTCTAAAATTTCTCATTGTAGTCATGAAAGGGTTAGGGTTAGGGTTAGGGTTAGGGTTAGGGTTATTGATTGCCCTAGAATGGAATACCCCTGTTCAAGACAGGAAAATGTGTTTTCCCCAGCAATAGTTGCCATATTCTTCTATGAGTGGTTCTATTGTCCTTGTTCTAAGTATTTAGCTTAGCTTATTGTTTTGATTATTTCAATGAACTCCATTATATGGGCTGTTATAATAAGTACTTTACTCAGAAGAAGCTGAGATGCAAAGAAGATAAGAATTTCCTACAAGCACACCCATAGCACTGTGCTATTAGACAACTGGATTTTACCTCTGGCACTGTGGCCCCAGTACCCAGAATTCCAACCATTGTACCACAGCATATATCAAACACACTTGCTGTCTCCCAAGTAATCATAGCATTAGGAGTAGGTGAAGCAATAATCCAGAATAGAAAGCTACAAACCAACACAAAAACAGGTGGATCACAAACACACTC
Source organism: Sigmodon hispidus (assembly GCA_004025045.1). Lineage (NCBI taxonomy): Eukaryota > Metazoa > Chordata > Mammalia > Rodentia > Cricetidae > Sigmodon > Sigmodon hispidus. The sequence continues at coordinate 98,993 of PVIH01003308.1, read as the reverse complement.
AGTTTCCGACCACTGTGCCTATCTCCTCTTTCAGCACTTGTGTGGATGCCAGTTTTAAGTGGCAATGAGAATTTGAGTGGTGAAGCTTTCTGTGAAGGGAACCAGACTCACTGGGGCCAAATACCTCAGCCCAAGAGAGGACCAAAAAGCACTTAAGTGGGACACTCCCTCCCAGGATTTATGCCATCATTCTTCCCTCATTGAGGGTCCCCCAGCTGGCTGAGTAGCAGCCTCAATAGTCAAAGCAATCTCCATTCCTTGCTGTAAATCTAGCACAGGAGCTGCCAACAGACGGTGTTGGAAAAAGTCTGTTCTCTTTCCTGCCAACCAAATGGCCCCATAGAATAAGCTTCCAAGTTTTCTCAGTCTCATAAAATTTGGTGGAATGAGACAGTAAGGCCATGAAATTTGCATTTATCTTGTGCACCTGACACTTCCCATCATGATGATCGAGTGCTTCTCTCATGTCATAGCACTCTTGGCTGGGGAGGAGAGGAAAGCAGGGTAGAGGTTGGTTGAGGGACAGGTTAATCAAAGCCAGGGAAGAGAGTAAATCTGTAGCCATGAAGAATGGAAAACAAGGTATGGGAGGAATGAAAGGCTAGGGGCTGAGGAAACACTGTCATTTAAGATAAAAGAGCTTGCCGAAGGCTCCTGGACACTTGAGCTATCAGTCAGAGGGCCTCTGTTGACCTCAAGAGAGTCACACCTAGCATCTTCCCAGATTCTGTCTCTCGTAGCCTGCCACTGTGCATACATTCAGAATAATGCTGAGAGAACATTGACTACAGAGTCTACAAGTTACTAAAAAAGTTCTTGCACATTGTCTTAAGGTTTTAAAATAAAAGATTGATTGGGGGTACTCTAGAATTTCAACTGGCTGTGAGAAAATAAGAATGAAAAAGAATGAGCATTTCTTCTTCTTCTTCTTCTTCTTCTTCTTCTTCTTCTTCTTCATTCATTCATCTTGCTTTAAAGTTCTAAATTTAAGTAGAAATCATAACAAAAGGAAGCAAAACAACCTCTGTCCTAGCATCCTAAAGAGCATGGGATCTAGAGCAGAGTCCAGTCTCTTTATTCAGGTCAACTATTTGCTAGTGGTCAAAGTTCTGAGTACTTTTAAAAGTTATTTTCACTCTGATGAAATAATTATATTTGAAGTCTTTATAAATTTATATTGAGATCCAACAAGATAATATGTGCTATCTAGAAAATAAGTGTGCATGGATAGGAAATAGTAACCGGGAGAAATTTGAAGAAGTGGAAATAATTCTAGAAACTATATAACTCAAAGGTCAGTTATAAAGTGTCATGAAAAATAAGAATGTAATCTATATTTACTAACTTTTCATAAGAATTTCTAAGACATTTTCTAACAGGCTTTTGTATTACTCTAATTGATGGGTATATTCAAGTATATACATTTTCATGAAAGTCTGGGCTAATGACTGCAATTTCTCCTCAGGAAAACCTGAGCTAGAAACTATGATCTGCCCTTGGGAAAGCCTAGGCTAATAGCATGATCTCTTCTTACTTTTCCCAGGATGGCATATTGTTAATTAATTTTTCTTAGTTCTAGAATAAAATCTACCTGTGTTGCCACATTAATTTATGCTCTACATTTTATTTGCTAAATAACTTTGAAAAGTGTTGTTTAGTACCATAATGTATGTTGTTTTAAGTTAACATTACTATATAAACCTAATATATATATAAGACTATACATGTAGAAAATATGTATATGTGGTTATATACATGTACAACCTACCTTTCTACATAAAAATATCTTTGAATTAATGTACCTTTTTGTAGAAATAGGCATATTCTATATCACCTCAACATTACATTTGTGAAGTGAGGACTGATGTGAAAAACATGGGATCCTGAAACATGAGGATCCTCCTCAGAAGTATATTTCAATACCAATTATGTTTTATTGGCACATTATTTCATGGTATAAACTAGATACTTCCTGACTCTGAAGGAAATGGCTGGCTTATGTTATGCATCTCTTCATTCTTCATGACAGATTTTTATCTATTCTCCTGTGGGTGATGTCAGCTTCACTTTATATACTAAAAATGAATGCAGACTTTTCTAAACAACCAGGCAAAAGACAAATAGCTTCTTAAGACTTAAGGTTACAGAAATGATGTCCTTTCTACCTTTACCTCATGTCACCCACAGTATCTGGAGCTTTGCTTCTTTATTTGAACTGACTGCTCAGATGTGATTATTTTTAACCTTATATAGATGTTCCTGGAAGAAATAGCAGCTTAGGAGCTAACTTTTGTCTAACATGAATTAGCATACATTGAGTATTTGGTAGAAAAGTAAATAACTGATTGATGCAATATAAAGAGTTACTGATAATTCATTTTTAATATGATAATTATAGTTTCTTTTTTTGCAAAGAGAAAAAAATTATCTAGTTTTGATTACAAATACACAGTGTGCAAAATTATAGTTTTCTTAACTAAAGTGTGTTAGTTTTCCTAAATTATGCTAAAAATCAGAGAGGACAACATTACCATCATTCAGTTCTTTAGATTTTCCACATATTGACCTGCCTAACCCTAACCCTAACCCTAACCCTAAAAAAAGAATGTTGGAGCCGAGTTCCCCTTCCTGTTTATTATATACAACAGTGATGCTCCAAAGTGTTCATGCTTGGGACTATCAGGCCTGTGGGAAACTTGCAACCCACCATCTACCATACTGTATTGAAAAATTTAGCTGAGCTCCTCTCAATAATAGTTATGTCATGAAAGCCTAATTCACATGTGGTCTCTAGGAAAGGATCAAGACATTTGGGGCCTTCATGGTACCTGTTGTGCTTTCAACATCCAATGCCCTGGACCCCAGACTTCTGTATTTGAACATAGGTCCCAAGTTGGTTGTACTGTGTTAAGAGATGGTGAAATCCTTCTGGCAAAAGGCAAGGGTAGCAGAGGAGGATCCTGAGTTTCACAGGTACAGCCCTTGAAGATAATGTCAATCTGCATCTGATTCTGAGTTGTTCTCTGCCCCACTGAGATATAACACGCAGCGCCACCAGTAGAACCACAGACTGGGCTGACACAGTCTTCCCAGACTCCATGTCTTACCTACCATAATGAACTGATAGTCCCTTCATTTAGAATAAAAATGACTAATGTATAAGAGTAATAAATAAGATTGGACACAAGGGATAAATAGAACAATAATACATGAGCCATCTATGGTATTAAGAAACATTTAAAGTTTTATAAACAAACTCAATAAAAGACCTGAACAAACAAGACAGCAATGGCATACAGACATAAAGATTCAACATCATGAAAATATAAATTTTGTCTGCTAACTTCTAAACTTTGTTTTATCTCAATAAAACTGAAACAAGACTTGGCAATACTGTCCCACTGGCCATCTGAGGAAGAATGTATAAAAGCAGTAATTAAAATTGTGAGAAAAAAAAAACAAGAGAACAAAAGAGCCCCCTTATGCTGCCAGATGTTAACTAACATATAGACCTAAAACCAAAATTGTTTGGTGCTTGAATATAGACTGGAGATATTCAAACACTCATAGAATTTAATGTATCAATAAAATGGTGCCTTAAATTAGTGAGAAAGAGAAGCTCTGTATCATTATTATAGCAACAGGTACACCAAATAGAAAAAATAATTTGGACCTGTACCTCCTAATTTCCACAGCTGTGAAAATTTAAATAACAGTGATGAAATCATAAGGGTTATAGAATTTTAAAAAAGGATATTATTTCATTTTTTTAAAATAGAGATATTTTAAACTGTGACTCAAAATGTACAATCCAATTGGACAGCTTGGATATTGTAAAATATAAAGAAATTGATAAAGAGAGAAAAAAGAACAAAATATTATTCAAGAAAACATTGAAAACAAATAAAATACTGATGAAAGAATTAAGATCTATAGCAATATAATCACTCCTCTTTATCTGCAGACTCAGTGTGACCCTTATCAAAATTCCATGAGCGTTTTTAAGAACCTTTTTGTTGTTAGAAATGAGTTAGGTGATCATAAAATTTATATGAAATAATAGAGAACCTCAAATTGCCAAAATATTATTGATTGCTATATTGCTAATATAATATCAATAATATTATTGGACAATAACAAACAACCACTTGGAAAATGTATACTTCTCAGAACGAGTCAATGGGCAACGTTAAGAAGTTAACAACTAGTAAAACTCTTAGAAGAAAATATAGAGGATGCATCTATGTGTGTTTTAGCTTTTCTACTTCAAAAGATACCACTTACAAAGTAAAAAGACAAATTATGGGGTGAGGATAAATATTTTATATACATGAAAACAGTCTAGAGTTAGTACACAGAGGAGTCTAGAGCTCAGGACCAAAAAGATAGGCAACGTCACTAAAATGAGAACAGAAGACTTGACAGTTTTTCTAACAAAAATATACACATGATGAATTAAGCACATGGCAAGATGTTCAACATAATTATCCATTAGGGAAATACAAATAGCCACCATGATATAGGGTTAGGAGATGATTCAGTTGATAAAGCAACTGTACCTCGCAGAAAAATATAACTTTTCTATTTTTCTTTTATTAAGAATAGCTTTGTTCACTATTTCAGTTTATTCTGATTTCAGTTCCCCCCCCAATTCCTCAGAGTCTTCTCTATCTCCCTCTCATATGAATTTACACCCATTCTGTCTCTTATTAGTAATAAACAGGTATTTTCATAATAACAAAACAAATTATGATAAAGTAAAAGCAAAGAGACCTGAATAATGACATACTGAAGAAAAAGCTTTAAGAAAGTACATATAGATGCAGAGGCATACATGTTCAATCATTCATTCATAAAAGAGTCCCATAAAAAAGCTATAATATATACTCAAAGGACCTGAAAGTTTAGAAAAATGCCCCACCCCCCCTAAAAGAGCATTATGAGATAAAGAACCTCCTAAGATGCCATTGAGTTTGTTTTGTGTTGGACATCACTGAAGATGGGTCCTGCTCCCAAGAGTGGTTTTTATTCCCAGTGAGACTCCGTAGAAGAGAACTAAGTTTTCATGTGACAGTGATTATCAATTAGAGAGACCTTGTAGGTTAAGGATGGGGCTTGTGTCCCCTTTCTTAACTCTGGAATGGCATTTTACATAGACCTTTGCAGGTCTGCCTGTGTATGTTGCTGTGATTATGCCGCCTGTGCATGCTGCCAGGCCCTATGAGTTTATATGTGCATTAGTGTTGCTGTGTTTAGAGGGCCTCATTTCCATGTTGTCCTCCATCTTCTCTGGCTCTTAAACTCTCCATAGAGAGAGGAACTCTGAGAAAAGTAATTTGATGGAGACATCACACTTAGTACTGAGTATTCCAAGGTCTCTATCTTCACGTCTCTCTTTAAGGGTAGATGTATACTTTTTTTTAATGTAACAATTTTTTCTCTCACCAAAGAAACTGTTTGCCAGTATTCTCTTTATTACTCATGGCATTCATGGTGTATATGAACTGGTACAACTCTATGGTGAATAGTATTTCAAATAAATAGATACATTGACCCAGAAATTTTAACTATAGTTAAGTTGTCCTATAAATTTAATATATCAAGAAAAAAATGGCATAAGTATAAGTTTATTAATTCAGTGTTGTCTTTAGTGGGGAGAAGCTTAAAAATATCTAAAAATAGATTGGAGGTGTACTGTTACATGTATGCCATGTCTACATAATGGCCTTATGCAGTGTTAAGAAAGAATAAGGCTACTTTCTGAGGAGCAACATAAAAAGATTCTAAGATTTATTGTTAAGGGAAAAAAGCAAAAGAAAAGAGCAAGTATGACTGTCATTTTTAGAGAAAGAAAGTTAAAACACACACACACACACACTAACACATTTTCATTCCATTGAATTTTGAATTCATTAGATAGAAGCTTTCTCTGATAATTTCTAAAGATAGTGTTATCTCAATAAAAGAAAACAGGTTTTGTATACCAGTGGAGGCGAGAGACTGGGGCCCACAGTGGTAGTAAGGGAGGTAAGGGGCAAGTATTTCATGTAACTCTTGAACCTTATGGAAGCATAATCTCTCTTAAGAATCATTTACACTATGAAGACAGAAGTTGCTGATAGTGTACAAACAGATGTAGACTTTCTTAAAGGAATGTGGCTAGGCGCGGCCTTCTCAGCTGCAGACCTATTCTTTTGGAAACTATTTTGTTTGCTGTGTTTGACTCATCAATTCAGAGGACTTTTGCCCTCTGCAGACTCTAACCAAACTCTAACCCTAACCATGCTCAGAGCTCAGAACTCTGCCAAACCTAGGGGCATTTTAAACTAAATGCTTAAAACTTTCTACTGTTGTATAAATGATCTTAACTCTAAATATCTGGGCGACAGTCAAAGGTCAAGGTGTTTTCTTTCTCTCTCTTTTTTCCTCCCTTTCTCCCTCCCTCCACCTTTCTCTCCCCCCCAACTTTCACCAGGGACAAAGTTAACTTGAAAATGATGTGGAGTGCCAACAGAATAGTTTCTTTTCATCTACCTGCAAATCAAATGAAATTGCCTGGATTAGCTTTAAAGACCACTGTTAATCCAGCGCTCACTGGACCCCACATCTCTTCTCATTAGCACAAGGGAAGGAACATCCTTGCATGATTTTTCTACTTTTCATTCTCAGAGGCAGCGAAAGGTTATCTGTGGAGGGAGGTATTCACTCTGTCTTGGTGGAGAAAGAGGTAAAGAAAGAATACTTTTTGAACTAGTCTTTTCCCATTAATCTTTTTAAAGTCTAGTATTTTAGCAATTTTGCATATGTTCTTTAAGCCACTGAGAAATTTCATTTGTGAAAATCAGAATATATAATTGTTTTTGGTTTTTTTTGAGACAGGTTATTTTTTTTTTCTATTGTTCCTGGCTATCGTGTAACTCACTTTGTAGACTAGGCTGGCCTGGACTGTGAAGATTCACCTGCTTCTGCCTCCTGAGTGCTGGTTTAAAGGTGTGTACCACTGCCTGGCCAGAATAGAAAATTATAATGGGAACAAAAAATGACCTGACCTGACAATTTTATAAAATGAGAACAGAAAACAGAAGGAAAAAAAAATATTTACATTTGGAGTATCTTCTATGTTCTAAGAGTCTATGGTAGCTTTGCTTAAATCTCCCCCTCTATCAAATGCTGAGGAACTGCACTAAATTAAATTTTGTTTAAAAAGCTTTACTTGTTTTTATTTTATGCCTATGAATGGTTTTGCCTGCATACGTATCTATGCATCAGTATGGACTGAACTTTGAAGTCCAGAAACTAACCCCCAGTATTGAGCCATGAAATGGCTGTAAATAGTTTTAAGAAAATTTATTTATATCAATTATTTTCTCCTCTCTCTCTCTCTCTCTCTCTCTCTCTCTCTCTCTCTCTCTCTCTCTCTCTCTGTGTGTGTGTGTGTGTGTGTGTGTGTGTGTGTGTGTACACATTCTTTGCATCAGAAGAGTTATACAAATTTTCTCTGGGATGAAGAGGTATCTGAAACAGCTTACACATCTTTACACATCAGTGGGAACAGACTTTGCTTCCCTTCTTAGGACAGCTTTGCTAGACACAATAAAAGAATGCACTGAAATATCTGTGTATTCAGGTATTACCTGTGACTGAGAGGCAACAGTGTAATGAATTTAATTCTCCAGGGAAATTCGGCTTATTTCATGAACACTGAACTCATTTAGAAAGTAGAGGAAGGAAGAAATATCTATCAAATATATTCATTCACAGTATCCAGTTGCATAGAAAAGTATGTCAGTTAAAATATGTTAAATCAATCACAGCTAATATTTAAAAAAAAACAGAAACATTGACAAGTCAATGGAAATCACTCATCTTGACAAGCGATTATGCAGATCGGGCAGTGTGCTGTATGACTGAGGAATGGAGACTTGGGTTATAGCCTGTGTTGATGTAATGGTGTAGCAGGTGAGTTCTAATATAGATTAACTGTCTCGGAACTTACACTGAGGCTAGATTCTGCCATAAAAAGTGAGGGAGAGAGGTCATAAAAATTACTCGAAGGTCCCAAGTATTTGGGTCTCCAGAGAAATTTCAAAATAGGTAATATTTTCAGGCCTCCAGAATCAACACTCTATATTTTCAGACTCTTCTGACAGGCTTCTGTGAACCAGCTATGAATTGAAGTTTGGAATAATGTAATCTTGTTCACTCTCACGTTTTATTGTATACAACAGAATAATGGAGAAGAAGAGAACTGTGTCATTATTTGTCTTGAGTCAAGCTTACCCTCTGTTCTCACTTTCCACACTCCTTTCCTTCTTTCTTAGGGGTTCTAAGGCTAATTGTTACATAACATTTTTAAAAGATTTATTTTTATTTTTAAATGTGTGTGTGTGTGTGTGTGTGTGTGTGTGTGTGTGTGTGTGTGTGTGTGTGTAGAGGGCTGTTTGTATGTGAGTGTGGGTTCCAGTGAAGGTCAGATTCCCCTGTAACTTGAGTTGCAGGCAGCTGTGAGCCACCTAGCATGGTGATGAAACCTGGATCCTCTGCAAAAACTAAATGTACCCCTAACTGCTGAGCAGTGTCTCCAGGCTCACATGAGATTTCTCGAGCTTTGCTTCACTTTTCTGGGAAAACAAGTGAGCTTTGCAAGGGTTGGGCCAGTTCCTAGGGCTTCCTATGTCCAACTAGTAACACACCTGGGACTCTGAAAGCCTAAAAATCTTAGCAAGTATGTCCCAGACAATCACACCATATGTTATCTAGAATATTATCTTATCAATAAGTGTATCTTACAAATGCCACTGGCTAGGGTTATCTGAAAAACAAGATTTCATCAATAGAGCTGAATATATCTCATGAATCAGATATCGTACTTTTGGCAGTTGTTAGTCTTCAATGGAATATATAGCTGTTTTGGAAAAGTATGATGTTTATTGTAACCTACTGAAGAGATAGATTTTATATATTCCTGGTACTTATTAATCTAAAAGTGATCGTAAAACAAAAAATTAGGAGTGAGATAATGCTTTCTCTTTCTAGATATTTTTTGAATAGTAGAGAAAGGAACAGTATTTTCTGTTATTTTCCTTGGGAGATTTCTAGCCACAAGCACCTCATAGCTATCAATAAGGTTCATAAAATGCTACTCTTAGCTACAATTATTTTATTTTATAACTTTTTGTGTTGGTCATAATTGACTTACAATTATTGCTCATATTTATAGAACATAATGTAACATTTTGATGTACATACAGATAGATTGTATAAGGATCACAGAATATTTAGCATGTTGAGAATTTTAAATGTAGAATATCTGAAATCTTCTAGTTATTTTTAAATAAAAAGCCTTAAGCATTGTTAACACTTCTATCAAAGATGAGTTGATTTGAAAGATGTTTTATCTATATATAATAGCATACAATGTAGGTATAAAAAGAGTAATGAAATACTGTGTTTTGTTGTAAGATAGGTAGGCACAGAAAATACCAGGTTAAGTGAGACAAGCAAAGCTTAAATCACTGTTTCTAACTTTAACTCTAAAAAGGCTTCGGAGAATCCTTGAACCAGCTGGATGTATCTGCAAAACATTGAATTTACATATATAATATTGAGAAAGGTCTGGAGCCCCCAAGTCATACTTCTAAAGGAGCCAACGACCTCCAACTACAAGAATCATCAAGTTAGATTTTTTTCATGACACATTTTCAATAACTCCAATTTTAGATTTGCCTTAACAAATAATGCAAATTATTATTTTTCAAGTATAAATTAGTACAAGGAGATATGGGTGAATACATTTATAGAAAAAGAATTTTGAAAATATTTGCTAAGTAAAGAAACAAACAGAATTAGATTGTGAGGCCTTGCCTCTAAGTTTTCTGGTAATGACTTAGCACTTGCTATTTAGAGTGCTGGCTATCACTTCTAGAGCATCCTTTTAATTGAGTTGCTATAATAACTATAAATCATTTCAATTAACATTAACTTCTTTTGTGGCAGATATAATTAAGGACACATATGTGACTATTTCTGCCTTTTATAATGGGTTTTCATAGTAATCACTTTTTGAACTGCAATATTAAGTATAATTACTAAGTAATCTACTAGAACTCAGAATTACTTTATAATGATATGATATTTTCCTAAGCACATAGCATATAGTTATAGAAGGTAAAGCACAATAGTGACATTTGACAGTCCATTATGTAACTGATAAAATCTCACTAGTAAATGTGAGTTTCTGGGCATCTCAGTTCTAGATGTTTTAAAATTCAAAATAAAATTACTCATTTAGCTACTTTTTGAAAAAAATACTATATTTTATAATTTTTAATTCCAAGGGGGAAAACTATCTGAGAATATGATTTACATATTCAGTCCAGAGGCAAGGCAAGGGAAACCTATATTAAAATTCAGGTGCATGTTAACGTACTTGAGTGAGATTTATAAAACAGCTAAATCTTGGTCTGTACCTAATATTTTGGCAGGTACATCTTTTGATAGAAGCTTTGGGTTATGTTTCCCAAAGAATATTTTCATCTAATAAAATGCATTTTTAACAGATGTGGAACTCACATTAAATAATAATAAAAAGAAAGCCTTGGAGGGAAATTGTTTCTTCAAAATCTGTGACTTAAAAAATACCATTATAAAATTTTCTCCAATGTTACAGCAATCTATAAGGCAGGAACCAAATAAAACAGATCACAGTGCTCTGATTTTCAGTGGCATGGAGAATTAGGAGACAGGAATGATTTAATAAGGCGTGTGCTTATTTCCTAGGGCATTGTAACAAATTACCACAAATTCGGTAGCTTCAAATGACAGAAATTTATTCTTTCATAGTTCTGGAGGCTAGAAGTCACAAATCAAGATATTATCAAGGTTGCTTTCTGTTCAGAGGCTCTAAGGGCAAATCTGATCCATCCTTTTCAAACTATTTTGGTGGCTCTCAAAAATGCTCCTAGGTGTGTAGAGCATCGCTCTGACCTCTGACTCTATCTTTGCATGGCTGTCTTACTAGCATCTTTGTGTTTTCTCTTTCTTGCAGGTCAGCAGACATCAGTGGAGTTGAGTAACCACATCTTGAGATCCATAGTATGTGGAGATTTGTTTTGAAACAATGCCTATTATCATTCTAGAGTTGAACATTGAATAATTGATGTGCATTTAGAAACATACCTATATTTCTTGACAAATAGAGGTTCTAAGATGGCATGTGATCAGTCTGGTAGAATTAAATCATTATATTTGGTCATAAATAATGAAGATTTATGGATTATAGAGTCTTTGTTGTAACTATTGAACAAATATAACTGGAAAGACACCAGTTTGGCAAGCCAATGAACATATATGAGTTTTTACTGAAGTATGGTGATGAGGATTAATACCGTAACAAGCATGACTCAAGGGCAACTTCATCACTGTAAACCCACTCTGCCTGAGTGACAACTTCCTGTGTGGGTGGAGATTGGTGTATGCATAGAGACTCTTCTCTCAAGCAGTTAAGTAACTGTGGCAGGGTAGGGGGAAGGCTTGGGAGTCTTAAAGTTTAAAACAACTTGAGACTTTGGAACTGCTCAATTCCTAAGTTTTATACGTTTTGTTTATGAACTCTGTCTTTAGGAGCCCTTTTCCAAGATGGAATGCCTCAATTCAAAAGGAAATTGCTACATAAGACTCTATCTTTCCCCCATATTTTACATTGTTTTGGTCACCTTTCTTACACTAGTCCCTGATCCCTGTAAAGGATGAAATACATGTCTAATTATTTTCTTCTCTCTACAGCTGAGAGTTTGTCACTAGTCATAGTAATAATCACCTTGTCTTAGAAGCCTGACAAGTTATGGGTCTCCCTGTGTTCCTTCCATTGCAAAAAGTTTTCTTTATGATCAGTTGAGGCTGACAGCAACAGTGGTCTATGGCTACAAATGTTCAGAAGGCAATTTGATAGACATATCACATTAATTTCACAAAACGGTAACAGTGGTCTCCAGAATCTATGACATCCATAGTCAATGAATTCTATCTTGGCTTATGGTACCAGATGGAAGATCCATCTTGCAGAACAGTACTAAAATCTATAAGGAAAGGAGTGAATTGCAACCTTACCAGTCATACCACTTTTGTACATATTGTTACTATAGTCTGTGTAATCTATAGCTAAATAGGACTATTGATGACATCTCTCCCTTATACAGTGCATTCCAACACAGCCAGCAGGGAGGTAATTTCCAGTTTAGATACAGCCTAATTTCTGCAATCATGAAACTATAGAATTTGTTATCTCCACCAATAGGGACTTAGCATCTAGTTCTGATACAAAACCAATAGCAGTGGCAATTGCCTTGTAGTATTGGGGACCTTGAGAGACTTCCTGAAAAACAATTCCTAGACAAGCAGTCCAACCTTGGCATTGGGTTTTTTATTCAGCCATCAAATTGCTTCTAGAAATATCTCTTCCAAGCCACACAGGAGTCTTCATTTAAAGTCTTTAGCTGATGTCTTACTCTTCTCTCGTGTATTTTACACATATATAATATGTTCAAGGATTAACATTATAGAAATAAACATTTTTGCAGAGGGTGAGCAGCATCTCTGAGAGCCTAACATCATCCATTCAAAATAAGAGCCGTTTAACCTTGGATAATTAAGAGGATACTAAAAAAGAAGTCTTAGCAAGCCTCAATACAGTACAAAAATACTTTATTACTTCTTAATTAGAAGTATTTAGTCAAAATAGCAACATTGACCACAATGGCATAGGAGGAAGCACTACTTTGTTTAACTTTCTAATATCCAAAGACATATGCCACAAATTATCTGACCTCTTCACCTTGGGGTATTGATGCCACTATAGGGCTGTTGGCATCTCCCAGTCCCCGAGAGTTTCAATCAAAAGGCTTGCATCACATTTTGCTGTTGTGATATATTATATATTTAATGAAGTTTGCATGAAAATCAGAACAACCAAGCCACAGATTTTGCCATGAAAGTCAGGGAATAGTGGCCCATGTCTTTAATCCCAGAGCTCAGGAGGCAGAGATTCTTCTGGATCTGTGTGAGTTCAAGGTTAAACAGAGGCAGCCAGTGTGGGCTCTAGGAAAGTTGAAACAGGAAGTAATAAGATGAGAGGAGATAGGGTTCATCCCTTCCCTATCTGCTTCACGTCCTGTCTTCAGATTTCTGTCATGAGGTCCTACCTTGACCCTTCCTCATGATGGACTATATGATGAAAAGACAAGCAAACCTTTCTTCTACAAGCTGCTTTTAGGTCATGATCATTACCACAGAAACAACAAGCAAATGAATATAGTTTCGATTCCACCAAAGTCCAACATGGCAAAATAATGACTTTATTGTAGTCACTTACACTAGTATAGGTGAGGAGTTACTTCCAGACCACAGAGGAGGCTATAGCATGCAAAAGCCCTCTACCCTGAGTGTATCACTGGGGCTTCCATAAAAAGACTGAGGCAGTGAGTCTCCTCTCCACAGCTGCCCCTACTTCTTGTATAACTTCCGGGAGGGACTCAATGAATTACATATTTCTGCAATTTTCCAGAGACTAGTGAATTGTTTACTTCCTGATCCCTGTAAGTTTTGCTTTCTTTCTGAATCTTAAAGAGCCACCCTTTAGGAAGGAATGTTTCAGTCTGGAAGAAATTGCTATACGATGTTGATTTTTTTTCTGGTTCAAGTGTACTGACCCTTGTGTTTGAGCCATTGTGGTCAAAAGTATACTTACCCTATATCTCACCAAACTCAGCCCTGGAGTAAATTAAAAATATTCAATCAATGATACCACTTCTTTGCTCAGCCATGCTGAAGTCACTGGCATACACTCAGCTGTCAGTTGGTGAATACAGTGTTTCCACTTGTACAATCATGATCTTTGCCCATCAAAATTCCTATTACCAACCTCTTTTCTGGTTTATGATTTCTTGTTTCTATTTTTTTCTTTGATACCTCTCATAAACTATAGATGGAATCATCTTCCTCAAATACACACACACACATGCACACACACACACACATTTTTATATATTTATATATAAATATATATATAAATATATATATATTTATATAATATATAATATATATATTATATATATATTAAAGTATACAAGAAGAAGACATTTTATGGAATAACATGTTAGAGATCAGAAGGGTTAGGGAGAACAAATGCAATGTCTTAGTTACTCTTTTATTGCTATAAGAAATACTACAAGGCAGCTTATAGAAAGGAAGCATTTAATTGAGAGTGTGCCTAACGTTTCAGTGGGTTAGTCCCTGACCATCAAGAGAGGGAGCATGTTGGCAGATAGGTGTGCATGATGCTGGAACACTACTATGAACTTCATTTGATTTGTAGACAGCAGGCAGACAAGGAAGGAAAGGAGATTTTAAAACCTGAAATTCCACTCCCAGTGACAAGATCTCACTTACTAATTCTTCCTAAATAATCCACCAACTGGGAACCATACATCCAAATCTATGAGTCTACAGGAACATTCTCATTCAAACCACTAGTCACCACAATCCATAATGGAAGAGAAAATAGATATCAGCATGCTAATCATTTAGTTTATTACTTAAGTCTTAAAACTGTATTTAGATCTAAATCAGTAGTTCACCCAGCATTGGATGGGAGAGCAACTAAAAGGACATGTTTTTCAAACATACTGTTTACTTTTGAATCTCAGTTTTATAAAATACTAGCCTATGTCTTATATGAGTTATGTGGTTAATCCTCAACCTGCTATAAGGATAAAAACTATTTTAATATTTTAGGATTGGCCTGAGTATTAAGTGATTTTGTTTTCTACACAACTGGTGGCACATATATAAGTGTGAGGGTATATTTTATTATCATCGACATCATTCTTATGACCAGACATATTCCAGACCTATTACTAATATCAAATACTTAATAAATTAAGCTTAATAAATCTTATTAAGCTAGCATTATTCTAGGTGTTATAGATGTAGCAGGGTCAAAATAGAACAATCTTTTCACACTTTGATCCCCTAGTGGTCATTGGTTTACTAAGCAGATACCCACCAATGCACCTAGCACTTTTAGGAATGGCAAAAGCTAATTATCAAGACTGACATCATATCTGTTTTTAAAATCTTAGATCTTTCATTTGGGTATGATTTCTTTAACTGATCTACGTACCACTTTAAACTACCAACTGTCTTAATTGTCTACCATCCTTACATCTTACAAAAGGATTACCAAATAGAGATTTATTTTACAAATGTTAAATTAGTCAGTGGGTAAATGAATAGCAGAATGAAATAAAATCTGCAATCATTATACATACATAAGTTAGCACTGGACTGAGGATTTTGAATAGACCTCTCAAGTCAACCCTCCTGGTCAGAATCACTTCACACACTGTTCATGAGTTTTCCAGTGAAGGCTTTGAGATCCATTCTGCTTTAATATGCTGATGATCATATTTCACAGCCAATGTACAGGATTGAGAAGAGTTAAAATCCTACTAAAACACGGAGTTCCAAGGGAACATATTAAATAGAACACTGGGAGTTGCTTAGCTGTACTGAAATAAAACTGTAGCTGAAAGACTTCTACTTTCTACTTGAAGTAAGAGTAAAATAATTTTAAAAATCTGAAAGATCTGTAATTATTAAGTCAACATAAAAGACACATATAAAAACCTTTTGAAGTCTTGGCTAATTTTTATATTCTAATTGGACAAACCCCAAAAGAAGTATGAAAACACCATTTTAGAAATATCCTGACCAATAACATTCTCTGGAATGTAGACAGTCAACTCTTTTTAAAGAAATTTTCATTGTAATTAGATGTGAGGCAATGACATTTACACAAAAGAAAAAGCCACATGCAGGCATTGTGAAAAATGGGAGCGTGGAAAGAAACCTGGGAATTTCCTCCCATTTAGCCAAAGAAAAACAAAAACACTGGAGATATTTTGTTAAACCCTAGAGTCCATTGATCAATCTGGAAGCTGTTTCTTTAAACAATTTTAGAGATCCAGTCTGACCTATTTTCTATGTCCATGCTTATGGGAAGTTAGCAAGGAAATGATATTATAGAGAAATGACTCTAAGACCTTTGAGCTGACCCGGCATGCAAACTAGTGGCCAGATGTAAATAGAAACTGTAATGTAATCAGAGATTGCAGAACAAGACATTCCTTCTCTTGAATAGAACAAGAGGAGCTAAAATGTTCCAAATCCAAGTACCTGTCAATGAAGAATGACATAAGTCTTTGATTAAGCTCAGGGAAGAAGCCAGCCATGTTATTCCTATTGATATAGGCATTGGCACAGATATAAGTTTCCATCTACAGGATTGGCCTAAATTTCTGTATTTCAGACATAAAGATAATAAACAATGATTGTTATTTTTGATTAGTAAATAAGGATGGTTGTGCAGGAATGTGCAGAGTGATAGACTTCAGCTATAGCCTGACGACTATACCTTCTTTTCATGGTTACCAGCAAGCTTTAGAAAATCCTTTGCATAATACTACAAGTAAGCAAAAATACTTCTGCTAAGGTAATACCAGAAATATTCCTATGGTAAGAGAGCCTGAAACAGTTTATATTTATTGGAATCTGTTTTATCTAAATAATCAAGAATATATTGTGCTGAAGGCCAGACTTTTTGCATTTCCCTGCAAAAAAGAAAGCAGAGAAATTGCTTTCAATGAAATCTGTCTTATCCAAAGATAAACTCTATATATGTAGCATTATTAGGTTACTTACATTTCTCAGTCATCAGGGATAAAGAGGATACCTATATATACCTATAACTTCCTAAGCAATAAATTATAATTCTTTTTAATAAAAATCTCTCAATGCCATGATGTTTTTTCAGATCTGTCACATACCTAGTTGCCATATCTGTCCACATACTCAAGGATACATATTCTCTGGAATTTGAATTTTGATGATTTCTCTGTATATCTGCTGTTTCTAACTTGTATTGCATTAATTTGTTTCAGAGGTCAGAGTAAGGTTCAAAGAGCCTGCTTATTTAAGGATGTGTGTTTTGAAATTGTTTCTGTAGAAAGCATATTTTTACCTGGAATAAATTGAATGCACACATGTAACACAAAAATACACATGCAGGGTGGGGGAGAGAACATTGATGATTGCTATTTAAGATTATCCATGGGGGAGGCATTGATTATTGCTATTTAAGATGATCCACAGGTTTAATTGTTTCAGGATTGCCTATCTTTGAACCCACTCTGTCACTGGTGTTCAGATATGTAAGTTTCTCATAATGTAGCTCATATAAAAAATGATGAAAGATCATTATCTAAGAATATACAATGTAATTAAACTGTGATGTTGTACAGAAGAAAAATGTCATTATCTGTTCTCTCTGGCAAATAGTGCAAATGTCGGTATTGTAAGGATTCCTGGCACTCCCTAGCTGAGCCTACTGGCTCAGTGGGATGCACCTTGCACGGAGGCACGCCCCTGGGCGTGGCTACGTAAACCCTGCCGCTCTGATTACGGAAGCATCTCCCTGGACCATGGCTGGACCCTGAAGCACCTGTCTGGACCCATGATGCATACTGTGAAGCACCTCTCTGGACTATGACACATACCTGTCCACGTCCCTTCCCTTAGAAGCAGCTGAAAGCGCGTGCTCAGTCCTTTCCTTCTCTGTCCCCTGACTTCTTTCTTGCTCCTCTGTCTCTTTACCTGCCTGGGACTTTTCTCTTAAATAAACACCATGCGTGGCCTTGCTAGTGTGTGCTTGCTTTTAGGCGGGGAACTAACAGATATTCCCTTCATAGCACAATAGGAAAAGAGTCATTTTTGATTTTTGGTGGATGCTAATCATACCATCCAGATATCATAATCTGGATACTATGCATATAATAGTATATTCCATATATGTGTATATATTCCATATATGTGTATATATTCCATATATGTGTATATGGAATATACATATATCCATATAGTATAATCCATAATCATGCAACCAGATTACTTCACTACATCTGATGAATGGCTGAGGCTGTGATTGCAGGAGCTCTGGCTGTAGTGCTCATGCCCACAGTCCTGAGTGCCATGGGTTTTCTGGGGCACAAATTGTGGCCTCATCCTTAACAGCCAAGATAATGACATCAGCAGCAACCATCAGTGTGGGTGGAGTTGCAATAGGAAACCTGGTGGCCACCCTCTAGTTAGCGGGGGTCAACTGGGCTCTTTGCCTGGTCCAACATTCTCTTGGACACTGTTAGGTCAGCTTCTGGAACCTGGTGAGGGGCTTCGGGAGACACTTTCTCTCCCTCAGTTGATGTTGAAGCAGAAAAGAGTAATCCAGGAGACAATGTACCTCAAGATTTACCTCTAAAACCTTCATAGAAGTCAGACAAAGATGAAACAGAAAGGTTACTTACATGCTGGTTTTCAAAATAAAGAAATAAAAATAAAGATTATAGCACATTCATTTAATGCTCCTGCCTTTTTCCTGGACATCTATAGCACTGGGATTATAGGTACACACATAGCTACATCCAGCTTTGTTACCACTGAACTGAGATTCAGCCTCAGATCTCCATGATTCACAGAAAATTGGCTCTCCTTCTGACTGGAAAAAAATATATATTGATAGAGAAAGACCAAGGAGTTGTATTATGAAATACTTATGGGCTCTCCAGAAAGACTGTAAAAGAGAGTTCAGGCAAGGCAGCTGGAACTATCAATGTGTGCAAAAGGCAGGTTGATTCTGTTGTTGCTGCCACATGGCTGAGTGTCTACAAGGATCTTTGGATAGAATAACTTGGTCAGAAATAAAAGATAATAAAGAGGCCAGAGCAGGCACCATCTGGTCTAACAGAAGGAAAGATGGAAAACATCAACAGGGAGTTAGAATTGTTATGGAAGGCCAGACGGAGAAGCATTGATTAAGCTTATTTTGTTGATTAGGTGATACTGTGTGATTTATGCTACAGACAAGGAAAACCAAACAGCCGTTCATGTGTAAGTGAGAGAGTAGAACATTAGAGCTATGTTTTTATTTGACTTTAAAGCCTTTAGAAAAGCAGGCCTGTCTAGCAGAAAGAGCCAAATTGAGAAAAAAAATCTCTCTGAGAATGTAGAAGGAAACACATAGAGACCCAATGGTTCTCCATAGTTGAAGGGGAACAGGGGAACAGTGGAAAAGCCTATTACACACATGAGTTCTTTTTTTGGGGGGGAGGAAGGAGAATCTGTCATTTGAAAGCCTAAAAGTTACTGACACACTTCGAAGTTAAGAAACACCAAAAGAAAATCATATTGATTAGGCTGAGAAGCTAAGATTGGTGAACCCATAGTATTCAAGGCCATCATGACTGGATGGGTCACCCAAATCAGAAGCCACATTTGAAATGTTGAATCAAATGTTGCCATTGAAGATAGTATGATGTCTCATATATTATTTCTCCTTTTTTCCATGTGTATAAGTATATTTGAATGCGTGTGGTATATACACAAATGCGCACAGACTTACAAAGGTGGAACGGTGTCAGGAACATGTTAGGTGTTCTGCTCTATGACTTTATTCCCTTGTGACTGCATCTTACTAAACAAGGAGCTAGAATGGAGGAGAGCAAGCCCCACTGATTCCCTGGCTCTTTGGGGTTATCAGTTCATGCACAGTAACATTCAATTTCCTAAATAGGTGCTGGGCTTCAAACTCAGGATCTCCTTCTTGTATAACAACTACTCTTACTCATTGAGAAAGCTTTCTAGCCTAAAAATGTGTTTCTTAAAACTAATTTCTTGTTGGTCATGGTGGCTCACCTTTAATTCTGACACCAGGAAAGAAGGCAGAAGCAAGTAGATATTTCTCTGTGAGTCAAACACCAACCTGGTCTATATAACAAATTCCTAGCCAGACAGGGTTACACAGTGTGAACTCATCTCAGGCAAATGTTCTGTCATTGAGCTATATCCTCAGTAACAAAATTACATATCTCAAATTTTCATAATTCTCTTCCTTTCTTCCTCCTCTTCCCCCTCCACTTTTATTACTTCTTTGCCACTTCTCTCAATATATGTCTTTTCCTCACACTTTCTGAAGAGGCTAATGTTCACTTCTAGTTCTCAGAATGAGATAAAGCATTAATGGTTATCATGCCCCACATATAATTTTTCCATGTCCGTCAAGCACGTCAACATAATCTCTTCTCTAGCGCCAAAGCTAGTCATTGGTTTATGCTTGTCATATATCAGGAATTTAGAAAGCATTTTATTTATGTAAATTTTTGTTTAGTTTAGTAAACAGTTCTATGAGAACGAAACCATAGTCCCTTGAAATAAATACATATTAATGGAGGTGTTGAGGTTGTTCAGAATCAAGCCTGATGATCCAAGTTCATTCCTTGGGCCCCACAGAATGGAAAGAGAGAAAACTAACTCATTCAAGTTTTTTTCTGACTTCTGCCCATATACCATGGTGCATGTACTCATGCACATGCACCAAACACACACACACACACACACACACAAACACACACACCATACAAAATAAAATTTCCTTAAAGAAATATAAATTTATGGGAAGTGAAGCTTTTCCCATGGTCATTACTAGTTTATGATGGTTTCCACATGTAATCTCAACTGATTCCTAAGCCATTGTTTCTTTTTGCTTTTCCATGTTATATTATTATACATTATATTGTAATGTATTATATTTCATTTGATGCCTTACCTCAGTTGTAATGACAAGGGAGCTGAGATTCAGATAGAGCAATGCTTTGCATTACTCATGGAACTAGACTGCAGTATCAAATGTTAGTGGTCAATCCAGCTTCTTCCACCAGTACTACCCACTATTATTAAGTGTATTAAACAAATAAGCACGTGCTCTGTGAAGGAAGATGACAAATGAATCTCCATATCTCTTTGGTGCTTCATTTCTTTTAGAAATAATTTTCTTGGTAATACAAATCTGACATTTCTTTATAGAATATTTATTGTATGGAAATATTTGTAAGGTTTTAGGTAATCATCAGAAGGTACTTGAAACACACATTTTTTGAAGACAAATAGCATCTGTTTCATAGACCAAATGCTGTTTTTTGGTTTTATTATTGAAATCTGGAGGTTGAATAAGAGCAAGTCTCCATTGTTTAGGCTAGAACTCAAGTCTACTCCAGAGCATAAAGTATGTGCTTCTTGGTACAAGGTGAAGCATCCAGGCATGAGAGTCATTTCTAGGTATACACATTTACTTCTGCAATTCACCCTAAACACTTGCAAGAGGATGGCTTTGAGTATCAAAAGTGTTACCTTGGGCAATTCATAAAGTTGCACTGAATAGAATTATCACCTTGAAATGACAGGGTAAAACTCCCTTTACAAAAACAGATTAGAGACAAATTAGACTGTGGGCCAGGTCACTCTGATTGTTAATTAGTGATAATGGAAATACAATTAGCATAATGAGTTCCAATTACTGTATATGGAGAAATATGGGCATACTTCTTTCATAAATCTTCGTGCCAGAAAAAATAAAATGCACCTGGTTCAACAAAGCATGTCCTTCTATGCAGTAGCCTTTTTGGTACATGTCTCAAGTCTTCATGGGAAGCTAAATCCTTCTTCTGATAGGTTTTGATTTGGAAAAAAAGAAAAAGAAAACTCAGAGTGGATTTGCCCTCTTCAGTAGCAGAGCAGTTTCGTATTGGCTCAACTTGTATTTTAAGCTTTCTAGAAAATCTAACCATCTGTTCCTTCAGTTGTGGGTTAAAAACATTGGGGGAGAATCATAAAGCATTGCATCAAATGTGTTTATTGTCTTTGAAATGTCAGTGATCCCCCTTTCTGCCTTTGATAGGTTCTGAAATTGAAAAGTCAATTACAGTCACATATTTACACAAATAGAAACAGCTTTTCCAAAACTAAGTGTAAGAATGAATAAGAAACAACAGCTTTGCTCAGAGCCATAGTCAGATGCCTGTGGGGATGGTAACACACTTAGCTTTAAATATTTGCACTCCAATGTCTGTGTATTTATTGTCACCTCAGTTTTAACTGTCTTAATTGCAGCCACTGATGGACCTTGTCTTTCTCAGAAGTTTCATCAGATCATGGCAGAGTCTGCTAGCTCTGACGGCTTCTCCCTTCTAGTCTCCTATGCTACTTTTTATGCTATGCTCAACTGTTGACAGATTACATTCCAAGGATGGTTACAACTCAGGCCATTTGGCCAATGAATGGTAATGAATGTGGACTGTTCAGCTCACATAGGTGACATTATCCTTCACACTGGGGGAATGTGCCATCTTCCTTGTTGCACCCTGTAAATCTGATAGATGCTATTAACCTTTTCATCAAATCCCCATGGATCACTGCAATGGAGAACCTCAGTAGTAATTGCTAAGACAAAAATGCCCCAGCATACCTATATTCTCTGTAAGTATCTAAGAAATAGGCAAGTTGGCTACTCAAGTGTCTTTTCCCCAACTGCTCTTGTGATTTGCTCTCAGCTGTCAGCTTATACCCAGGCCTCTGTGCTTCTGCTTCTTTCCAATGCACACAAGTAGTAGATCTTGCAAGACCTTCAGAACAATTCAACTCTCCTCTTTTCTGAAATGCACTTGCAGTAGAACAAAATGGCATATAGCTATAGACAATCTGCTGACATTGTGGAGCTTATGGAGGAAAAATCTCCCCACTTGAACCCTTCTGATTCAGAGGACAGCTGGGCTTTGGTTGTGACTGTCATATTTTAACCTAGCCAGGTCCCTTCAGTGTGCACTTGTAAACTGGATTATTTAATAAAAGAAATGCTTGTCAGGCATCATTCCCTTTCAGCAGTTTGAGCTGCTTTCTCTAAAAATGGCTTTCATACTACCACTTCAAAACACACACACACACACACACACACACACACACACACACATACACACACACACACACGTATGCACACATGCACGCACACACACGCATAGAATCCATATGATCATTGACTTCCTGACAGCCTGTATTTATTATGAAATCTATAGTGAAGCTTAAAAGAAGAGCTTCTCTCCTTGGTATTTTTATTGTTAAAGTATGTATTAGATCTACACTTGTTTGTAGATTTAAACAGGAAAAGCAATGCTTTAAAAGACACAAGAGGCATCCTGAGAAGGAGATGAACACTGGGAGCACAGGGCAGTTTTGCTCTGACAAGGATAATGATGTACCTCTGATAAATACTGATTATAATGGATCCCTGATAAATTCTTACTAGTAGATCTTGGGAAAATCATTGATACTCTCTAAGTTTTGGCTCACTTATAAGGCATTTGTGGTATCTCAAGTACCAAACCCAAATTCTGAAAAAGCTCCATGTCCAAATCTTTCCATGCAATGACATGACAATATAACACAAATGAGAAATTGCCCATCATAAATAAGATTGTGATAAATACCATCTAAGCTTAGGTTTATCTGTGGGTATGAAGTGTATATGAAACATGAGGGAGTTTTTTATGTTTCACATGGTGCACACACACATACACTTACACATTTCAAATTCCAAAATCTACAAAAGTAAATCTCAAAAACATTCTGCTCCTAGGCCTTTTAGATAATGGTCAATCAATCTAACTGTGTGGGTTTCGCCCAAAATAGTCTTTGTGTTCTGTTGTTTTATGGTTATATGATCAAACCCTTCAAATCATAAGATATGAGAAAATAAAGATTTGAAGACTTGTAAACATCTTCAAAACTTCACTTTTTCCCACATAATTACTTATAATAATTTAAAATTATATACAGGTGTGCCTTGAAATTCCATATACAATAAAGCTTTGTTATTCCAAACAATCTTTTTTAAAAATTAAAAATTTATTTTATTGTTTTAAATTATCTATATAATATGCATTATCTATAATCAATATACATGGTGTAGGTAGATGAGCATAAGGTTCCTCAGAGATGAAGCTGGAATTATATGTATATTTGAGCTGCCTGAAGTGCATTCTAGGAGCTGAACTCTGGATGCAGTCCTTACTATTAACTACCAACATCTCCAGCCCCTCAAGCTTGGAAAATAAAGCCTTTGCCATCTATATATTCTGCATAGAAGAAAGAAGAACTGGAAACAGAAGGATGAATCACCTATGCTGCCAGTTCTTGAGGAACTTCCCAGGCATTCCCATCTGGTCATTGATTTCTAGTTTTAACTCATTAACTATCTGCAGCTGTGAAGAAGATGAGGCAATGTAGTATTTTGATTTGATGCCTTGAAATCCAGAGCAAACAGAATTCTGGGTAGGCAACTAAAAAGAGCCCAGCCTGGTCTACATAGAAAGTTCCATGCTAGGTAAGTTATAGGCTGAGATTATATCAAAAAAGACAAGACAAAACAAAAATTCTCATTTACAGATGGAATTACAAGTTAAAACAAATATTTTGTTATGTGATTTTTTTCAATCAAGTCACATTTAATAAAAAATTAGTGAGTTTGAAAAGTTTATTTGTTGCTTCAAATTATCTTGATTTCTTAAAAACCAGTGAAGTAGATCCTATTATAACTAATTTTATTAAATTAAAAAGGCAGACAGCTTATTTTGCTATGTTCCAGTGCTGTATTGAGTAGTAAAATTGTGCTTATAAGTTTCATATTCCCTATACAAAATCTTTGATTTTCTATACAAATAATTAAAAAAAAATTTAAAATGATCTGTGTTCTGTCATACAGTGGTCAGTTTTCAGCCAGAATAATAATTTAATTTTGCTGTTTTGCTGTACTTTTTATTTTATTGAGTTCTAAAACGACTTATATGTTATTCAAAAATATAATGTGCTCTTCTTTGCTCCCACCCACTTTCTCCTCCTGGAAGTCCCATTTATTCCCTCATACAGTTTGGGCTGAATTTCATTTCATATGTGATTTTATGTATCTATGTAAACTTTAGAAAGCACAGATGAGAGTAAAGATGTGATACTTGTCTATTTGAGACTGGCTGAATTTTCTTAATGTGATTGTTTCCTGTTACATTCATTTTTTTTTCTGCAGATGGTATATCTTTGATCCTCTTTATAGATAAAAAAAATTTCATTGTGCATATGAACCACATTTTCTTTGTTTCTCTGTTGCTGGACTTCTAAGTGGGTTTTATAATTCCATTTTAAATGGGGCTGCCATAAGCATTAATGTGTGAATATCTCTGTGACATGTTCACATGAAATTCTTCGAAATAAATACTCAGGACGATATGTCTGGGGTATATGCTAGACTTATTTTTAGATTTTTGTGGACCCTCCATGTTGATTCTATAGTTGAGGAATACTAATTTTAATCTCCAAATCTACCAATTGTCATAGTCATCTCAAAAATATGTTTTACAATTTAGTAGACACTCAGATAACAGTCAAAGAATTTCAGCTATTTTTACCATTTGTTCAATGGCTCATTTTAAAGATTTTCTACTATTTTTCTATATTTTTCATTATCAAAAAGAAAATACAGAGATTAGTTAATATGTATGTCCTTACCCAGTATAATTGCTTTATGGAAATGAACTTTTGAAACTCAAGAATTCTGAGGTTATGCTGATGAAATGGCATGAAAGTATAACCAAGTGTCATCTTCATAGTGGTCTATAGTGTCCCCTAAATTAGTTTCTCTTAGCTACAGAGAAACAAAGCACAGAAAGTTTTTTTGCCATTCAAAAGGAAAAAATACCAATTCAGTATCCATAAGTACCTAGATGACATAAATAGAAGATCTGTTGAAGATCATTAGATTGTAAAAATTCTAAGCTTGATTAATATCCAGCAAAATTAAAGTGTTGGAAATATTTAGGTTCTCTGAATTCATAGCAGGAATAGAGAGTCAAGATATGACAACATCAGCAAGCATGGAATAGTATCATTTGCCACCTTCATTGATTCCCAGATGTTTTTCAACATTTTCTTCTTGGCCAAAGAATGACTAATTGAAAGTACTCTAGTAGCAACTTTGGTAGTATGCAGGCAGGTATGACAGTAATTTTACCATCTGACAATTTCTTACATTTATGTAAATAAGTTTCTGAGCATTTTAATAAATTTTATGTTATAACTTAGTAGGTCTATTTATGGCCTGAGAGGTAGGCATATATATATATGTGTCTGTGTGTGTATGTGTGTTTCTAGAACATGAAATTTGAGTAGTAAGACGTTAAAACTGTGTATATTTAATATGATGTAATAATATTATATAAAAAGTGAATAATGCATCCTATAGAAATAACATCTGAAATGCAATTGCACACATCGCACATAAAGCAACACCAAGCATCATGCCCTCCCTAGAAAGTTTTTTTCCTGTTTGTTTCATTCATTTTTATCTCTCCTTAAAGAGATAACTTTTGTTCTGAATTTTAATCTAATTTCTAGCTACTTTAACTAGTTTTGTCTATCTGTGAAACTCATAAACAGAATCACAAACTGCAAACTCTTTTGTCTTTTATTTCACTCAACATAATATTTATGGCATTTGTCTATGCCCTTGCAACTGAGATTTGTTTCTTCATTTTGTTGAATGGTGCTCTGTTGTATGAATATGTCACAGTTTGCATCAACCTCCTCTCCCCATTTGATGGATATCTCGATTACACCCAATAATTTACCATTGTGTGTAAAAGCAAATATGAGCATTCTTGGACAAGTACTTCTTTATAAAAACTATGTATTTCATCTTTTAAGGTAAGAATCCAGAGGTGAAATAGTTGGGTCATATGGTATATATATAATATTTCATAAATTGAAAAATAGTGCTCAACAGCAGTTGCATCCTTCTGTTCCCCTACCACCGGTAGTGAGAGGATTCTAGTTGATTTGCATTTAGTGTTGATAGTCTTTTTAATTTTAGCCATTCTACTGTAGTGATAACTCATTGTGGTTTTAATTTGCTTTTCCTTGATGACAATTCATGTTGAGCATTTTCATGCAAACATATTTCCTTTTAATGCTTTGCCTAATCTCATTTCCCCCCATAAATACAGTCTGCCTTTGAATCTGAGAGCCACTTTTTTATAATCTAGCCATGATAGAATGCCAGCTTGGTTCTTGTTTGCTCTCTTAGATTATGCTCACTTTCCATAATCATTCCTAGCTAAAAATTTGGGCTCTGAATATGGGCTTGTAGACATGGTGACCATATTTTCTCATTAAAAATAATGTCCAGTTCTTTTTCTGATGGTATTTAAATTTGCCATCCCTAGCTCTTGTACTCCACTCTATTGATAGTGTCCCATGTGTGTTCTCTGACACTTGGGTGTAATTGTAGTGAATTTGAAATCCCATCCTAAGGTCACTTATTAACTATTGATGGATTCTCCTTTCCTCTACTTAATGCTAAAGTATTCACACTAACCAAGACAGATGGGAACAGCTACAGAGTTTTCAATGCCACTGCTGTGTCAGCTGTCTTTTGCTTCCCTCATATGAGAAACTCAAAAGCACTTTTGTAGAGAAGGTAATTTATTCAAGGTAACAACTTGGCCTGGGAGAGGGGAAGAAAAGAAACAAAACAAAACTAAATAAAACAAAAAGAAAGCTCTTATATCCATCCACCAACCCCTCAGGTTTTAAATACTCACACTTTTTCTAGAACAGAGTTTTCTGGACAGTAGCAGTAAGAAAAATGACAACGTTGACAACAAACTTGGCTGACCCACTTTAGAGCCAAATGAGGTCCAGGTAGAAGAAGTATGGCTAAGATTTCAACATCCGGGACATGTCACCCTGACAAACAACGATACCATTTTTGGATTTCCTAAGAGGTGGAAGGGTGCCCTCTGAGATTTATAAACACATCCATAATGAATGGGAAGCTGGAGTTTAAACTGTTATGGAGCCTCCTGTGTTCTGCCGACTAGGTCTTCTGTGATTTAGAGAGGTGACATTTACTGTGTGCAGGCCGATTATTCAGAGTGACTGTTTGTGTATAGACAATATTTTAAAATGGCTTGCTGTAGATGAAAAATTCTTATTAAGTCAGAAAAACAGTTTAAGTAGGTAACACTCTCTTGGTTTAGTCTGCTCTAAGTCTTACTGCTTGCCACATGGAAAGTACTTAGGGTGGAAGGTAGTGATGCTTTACAGGTGTCTGCTAAAATATATTCAGAGTAAACAGAATGCTCTAGCTGGGACCAAAGAGCAAACTGTATATCTCTGCTTCTTCCCTTAGGCCTCATCATTTACTACCATGTTTCTTTTCTGTTGGTACAATATTCAGTCCACTCAGCAATGTATAAAAGGAAAACTCCTGGGAGGCTAGACTTGAAACACACTAACCTCAGTTCTCCTTGATGATAAAATTTAAGGTTTGCATAAAAAGATTTCATAGATTTACATAACATGTCACTCTTTCTTATTGTCTATTCCTTTCAAGCCCTCAGTAATGTCAAATCTGTTAAAGTCTACTGATAGCATTATTCCATGTAAGAATGTCTTCATTGAAAATCTATGGTAGCCCTGAGAAGGAGCTGGAGCAAGTATGGTACCCATTCTTCAATGGAGAAAAGGAAGGCTCAGGAAGGTTAAACCCCACACGAGAAGTAACATGGCTGAAGGAATGGTAATAGCAAGCCTACATTTTCCTTAGTCTAAGACTGTATGTTATTGTATTGCTTGTAGCTCTGCCTGCCATTGAAGAACTCTCTGGAAGAGGTATAGTATGTATACCTCTGAGTCTCACTTTGGTAAAAAATATTAATGACATACTTTATGGATACATTCTTTGAAGAAGACAATTACAACAAATAGGTACATGGAGTGGAATAAAGTAAGAGAACAGACTTAAATGCCTTTTCAGCAGGCCCATGATCCTCCACGACTGACAAGCTGGTCTCTTACTAATCAAAAAACAATTTAAAACTCCAACCTTAATGTTTTCTCTCCCAGGAAGCTTTTCATAGAATACCCTCCAGGGACACTTCCTTCTGCATTGATAGTTGATCTTTACTTCTAGACTGGTACATAAATAAAGTCATGTTCTTTCACCCTCCCTGTAATTCCAGTGCATGTATGAAATCATATATTTTGTGTGTGTGTGTGTGTGTGTGTGTGTGTGTGTGTGTGTGTGTGTGTGTGTGTAGTATCTTATTTTGTCTCATCCCTTGGTATATACTAGATGACAAGAGTTGTGAATTCTACTAGTATACTCATCCACAATGAAAAGTCAATAATGTGCCCAATAACTAACCACAGCATCTGCTGCACCTTAGATGGGGTTAACTCTTCTCTTGTGACAGTATTAATCTAGTTAGAAAGAGGGATGTTGCAGGCTTCTTTACCTGCTGCTCTGTCACTATCACCATCTCTTCTTCATCTATTATTGCAAGACTGTGACTTCACTTCATTTCTCCATTTCCTGGCTAAGCTCTGGGAGGACAGAATTATGTCTGTGTCCATAATTCCTATACCTCCATCCCGATAAATAGTCATAATGTAAATGAAGAAATGAATCATTACAGCTTAGGCTCTGTGACCGTAGTCTGGAACCTCCAGGTTTTGTCTTTAACTGCAATCACCAAATTCTATGTATCAGCTAAGTACTCTATTCTGTAAATTTAAACAGTAATAAGGAAATAATTGACTATTAAAGATTCATAAATTATTAAATAAAGAATAACCGTTGGTATGCCATTTCATATCTTGGGTCATTATTTTGATGAACAATATGTGATACATTTTGCGTTGGATAAATGTTTTGTTCATTCCTTTACAACTCATCCATAAAATATGTAGTGAAGCATGATTTCCTTCACAATGATATAAATCTCTCTGTTAGTGATAAAACTGAGTGTTACTTTGTCAAAATGAATATCTATACAAAATGTTAAATAATTATTAATAAATAATAATAAATTATTATTAATCAATAGTGTCAGACATCTGTGGCCTAAAGCTTTATTTATGTTGCATATTTTATAACCTTTGACAAGGTATTCTATCTATAAGAACCTCCTTTGTTCATATAGAAAATGGGTATAATAATAATTTCTACAGCATTGGTTGTTAGGAAGATTAACTGAGATAATTTTATTTACTGAGGCAGACAGAACTCAAGAAATGTTAGACTTCACTATTACTACACAGAGCTAGAGAAGGGGAGCATACACTTTAAATGCAAATAGTAATTACGCTATAGTGTTCTGCATTTTTACTTTGTGCATCAAGCATGGCTTATTGCGCCTGCTAATTTAGCTGCAACAATGTTCAAAACATATGTTTGTTCTACAAATTCACAATAGACAGACAAGTTTATTTGTTGGCTTTGGTCTGCTTGGATCATTATAATAAGCCTCCCCATATGTAGAAAAGACTATGAATTTCTACAGCTGATTAAAAATATAATTTTCTGAAGAGTCATGGTAAATCTCTTTTCCACAGACACCTTTTAATAAAATCATAAATTATAAACCTACTCTTATGCAAACAATATTGGCACAACAAGAAAATGATTAAAATGCAGATAGGATAGGTCCAAATGTTTGCAGAAGCACTAATCCCACTGTTTGGTATATGCTAAAACAAATGGACAGGGTTTTGCCAGCACTTCCCTTACAGGTATCTCATGCTGTGGCATGTTCAAATATCACCAAGAACAAACATCCATTTTTAAAAGGAGAACTCAATAGCCCATGTTACATCAGTGTACTGTTACTATTTCAGAAAAGGGAGAAAATGTGTTTAAAAATCAAGGAAACAACTCTATTTTTAATCTATGAAACAAAGTGACAGATACTTTCTTCTATTTTTTTTTATTGGACATCTCATATGTGAAACTTTGATTTCTCTCCCTAGCAACTCTACCCTGCTCCTCATTGCTTCAGTGGTTAGGGTTCTAAAATCAAATGTTTTCCATTCAAAGTTGAACAAGAAAGTTTCATTGGATCAAAACCCTGGAATGCTTCTTGGGTAGGTTGAGATATTTGCGAGCTCAAGTGCAGTACCCCAGTCTGGCAGCCACATGATGAGTTCTGACCTGCACTTACCAGTTAAAATAATATCCAGGTTATTTGAGTTTTCTTCTGCTTCAATGGTTTGACTCATGTAAAGCAGTAAAAAAAAAAAAAACATTTCTTTTCAATTTATTTTATATGTATTTGTGTTTTATTGTGGGTGTGGGTTCCCTAGAACTGGAATTACAAACTGTTCTGAGCTGCCATGTGAGTGCTGTGAATTGAACCCAGGTCCTCTGGAAGAGCAGCCAGTGCTTTTAACTATTGAGATATCTCTTAGGCTCCAACAAACCATTTCTCACTCTGGGATTTGCTACCATTTTTAAGAAGTCTATGCTACCCCAACACCCTCTCATACCTTCTCCCACACAAATATTTTTAGTTAGCACTCTTCCTAATCTGTCTGCAGGCACTGAGACTCCTTTAACTTTCTCAGGATAAACTGAGATTGTTAGCATATAAGAATATTATACCCAGCTTAGATTGGGCCTCTCTTTTAATGATCAAATCCTAAATTGGCTTTGAAGAAAGAAATTCTCCTGTACCTTTATGTTCTTAAACTTTAGGATTGCCTCATCCCTTCTGAGAAACGTATAGTTAATGCTGCTTTCCCTTGTAAGATTATGATGAGATCATTGTTACATTTGTAATTATCCATTTTTTTAAAAAAAATATTTGTTTTTAATTTACTTTATGTGAATATGTATTTTGCTTGCAGAGGTCAGAAGAAGGTGCCTAACACTCAGGGACCGGAGTTATAGAAGGCTGTGATGTTTCATATGGGTGCTAGAAACTGGACCTGGGTCCTCTGAAAGATGCGTGTTCTTAACTGCTGAGCCAGATGTGCAGACTTGTAATTTTTTTAAAATCAGTTTCTATGAACCTCATTTGTATTTATAAATATAATGAAGTTTGTATTTATATATTTATATTTATAAACTATAAGTTACACCATAGTCATGCTATTACTGAGTACCTAAATCCAGAATGATGGTATATTAAAAATAAATGCTAGAACTCAATAAATTAGAAGAATACTTACTTATTCTCCTCCTGCATTTGCACTGACAGTGCATCAGGGATCATCCCACCTGTCCTTATCTAAGTCTTCAAACTATAGATTAATTCCAGAGGTTTTCTATGTTCTTCTCATCCTTGTATTTCCAGTGGGCTCAATACAAATTCTGGAGAAAACTGAACCAAGTGAGCACATATCAAGCGTCTTCTTGTGTGATGCATATTAATATCTCATAAGCCCAGCTCTGCAGACAATCATGTAGTAGATGAGTAGAGAAATACATCTATTTCCAGGTAAAGAACTGTGTGGTCACACGGTAGGGGTATAGACAAGAAAGGGAGAAATAGCTGGGAATCACACCAAGCTTTACAGCAGGCATAAAGGACCTAAGTTATTGCATTGACTTGATACAGTCTATAGTTTTAGCATTCATATAGTGGAGAGGTGAGACTGCACTAGAAAAAAAGTGAATCTTAATTAATTCATCACCCATGTCATACAATGAAGAGAGCAAAGAATACAGGAATCACCACTGTAGGATTTATTACTGTATCTAAAGACCTGCTGCCTGAAAGGTTACTATCAGGAATTGGGTGAGACATAGTTGATGCTTATTGAGTAAAGACTTATTGGGCAATGTACCCATGAGACATGACCTGGCAGAGGTCTCATTTTCTTTTCGTTTTTGTTGCTTTTTAAAATTTTTACAAAATCGATAAATATTCATACTTAGATTACATTTATCTTAGAAAACTAGTAAGTGTATTTATACCAACAAAATAAAAATGTTCTGTATGTAAACTGCTCATAATAAAACTGATAGTAAGAGAGGTTGAAATCATGTAGATAATGAGACAGATAATAAGTCATCTGGTCATGCAGGGTGTTTTTATATATACACACATATATGTATGTATATATATTTTTTTACTTTATGTGAAGTATATTCAGTAATAATGTCTGCACACCTCATTATTGCAATTATGATTCTCTAATGATAACATAGATTCTATTTCACTAACACTTTGACAAAGACTAAATCTCACATATTTGATATCATAGTGTTTTGAATGTTATAAATGTATATGAACACTTAATGTTTGAAAAAGCAAAAGAGTACTAAAAGGATTATCAGTAGTGTTTACCAGACTCACTCTTGAGGGAGGGGGAACAAAACTGGATTTGGCCAGGAGTGGAGACTGATCCAAGCATTATTGGGTCAATGGGACCATAGAACTGTCTGCTCCCTGCCGAGGGAAGGGAAGGGGAGTTGCAGAGAAGAAAAATGTCAAGAGGTGGTGGGAGGGGGAAGGGACCTTGAATAAGGAAATACAGGGATGGGAAAAAAAATTTCAGAGGGAAAGCTGAACACATAGTAAATATATGTGTAGCAATCTTATTTGCATTACCACCCTTGATAAGCCATGCTTATGATACTTATCCTCTTCATAGTTATTGTTAAC